>BOPN01004159.1:55142-57642 GCA_017312705.2 Penaeus japonicus | reverse complement strand
CCCGATAATCCTCAAAACTCCTATACTCCGGTCCTGCCCCCCCCCCCCACCCTTCCCCTATCCGCCCCCCAACCTCTTCTCCCTCGTACTCCTCCTTCTTTCCTTTCCCCAACTGTTATTCCCCAATCCCTTCCCTTCCTCCTCAACCATCCCCCATCCCTTCTCTCCTACCCATCCCTCAATCCCCCCATTCCTCCCCATCCCTTCCTCCCCACCCACCCCCCATCCTCCCATTGCTCCCCACCCATCCCCATCCCCCCATCCATCACCCATCCCCCATCCTCCCATCCCTCCACTCCTCCCCATCCCCTCCCTTCCTCCCCCTCCCCTTCCTCCCCCCCGTCAATCGGTGGCTATAAAGTTCTCCTTCGAACAATAGAAGGGTAACGTAGCCATAGAGGGAATTTCCTATGCCTCAATGGGCCGCGGAGGCATTGGGGCATCACCTCGGGGCATCATCATCATCAGCTGTTTGAGGGGGGAGGGAGGGGGAGGAGGGAGGGGAGGGAGGGGAGGGAGGGGAGTCTGTGGAGAGTAGAGAGGGAGTGGGGGTTCGGGGGGGCATAGGGAGGAAGGTGGGGGTATATGGGAGGAGGTGGGGGGTATAGGGGGAGGTGGGGGTTGAGTAGAGTGTGTAGAGGAGGTGGAGGAGGAGGAGGAGGAGGAGGGGAAGGAAAAGGAAGGAAAGACGGAATAAAGAATAAGAGATAGTGGAGGAGAGGGAAGAGAAGGAGGTAGAGGAGTTATAGAAAGCAGGAGAAAGGGAGAGAGAAAGAGGAATAAGAAGAGGCAGAGAAGGAGAGGAAAGGGAAAGTAGAAGATAAAGATAGAGGTGTATGAGATGGAAGAAGGAAGGGAGAAAGGGAGAGAGGAGACGCACGGAGGAAGGGAGTCAAAGAGAAGGAGAAGGAAGGAATAAAAGAAAAAAAAGAAGAAAGAAGGGAAGAGTGCAAAGAGGAGATATAAGCAGAAATAAAGAGTAATAGAAGAGAAGGTAAACATACAGGAGAGAGAGAGAGAGAAAGAGAGAGAAAATAAATATTAGAGAAGAAAAGAATCACTCAAAAATAAATACAGAAAAAGGGCCCTACAATAAAACCATTAGGAAAGAGATATGAAAAAAGTGAAATATAGATAAAAGAAAAGAAAAAAAGAAAAGAAGAAAAAAGTAGCTGACCCGACTAGACTTTCAGCATCCTTCCCCCCCCCCCCCCATCCCCTCCATCCTCCATCCTCTCCTCCCCATCCCCATTTTCCCCTACCTATCCACCACCAACCCCCATCCTTCCTAACCTCCCCCACTCAGTCCACCCCCACCCTCTCCTTCCCCAGCTCAAACCTCATAATAATCCCTCTCCCTCCCCCTACCCCCTACCCCCCACCTACATCCTCCCACCCTTCCCTCCCTCCTCTTTTCCACTCTTCCCCTTATAATCCTCCCTCCTCCCCCCTCCTTTCCAAGTCCCCCTCCTCCCCTCCCTCCTCCCCTTCCAAGTCCCCCTCCTCCCCTCCCCCTCCCCCTCCCCCTCCAAGTCCCCCTCCAACTCCAAGTCCCCCTCCACATCCCACTCCCCCTCCCCCTCCGCCTCCCACTCCCCTCCCCTTCCCAACCTACATCCTCCCCCTCCCCCCACCTCCCCTCCCCTCCTGTCTCCTGTCATCCACTCCCCCCCTCCCCCTCCTCCCCACCATCCCCCTCCCACTCGTAAAGCAACCGGAAGTAGGTGTTTGAGGGAAGGCAGGCCAATAACGAGGTACAAACATGACGTCACGCTCATTGTATTACCGAAATTGATATGAAAATAATTATTACTAAAGACGAAGGGAGAGACACGTGAAATATGTGCTTCGGAGTTTTAAATGCAGTCAGCTGGGTAGGGTACGTGTGTGCGTGCGTGTGTGTGTGTGTGTGTGTGTGTGTGTGTGTGTGTGTGTGTGTGTGTGTGTGTGTGTGGTGGTAATAACAATATCAACAATAATGATAATAATGATGATAATGAGAATGATAATAATGATGATAATGAGAATGATAATAATGATGAGAATAATAATCATAATGAGAATCAAAATAGTAATGATTATAATAACAATTATAATGATAATGATAGTAATAAAATCATAATAATGATAATGATAAAAAAAGGATAATAATAAGAATACTGATAAAGATGAATATAACAATCATGATGATAACAATAATGACAATATAAAGGATTATATCGGTACTAATGATGAATGATAATAAAAATGACAATAGTAATATTGATAACAGTAAAAACAATAAAGATAATGATAACAACAATAAGGATAATAATGATAGTAATGAAAATGATCATAATAAAAATTATCATAATGAAAATTATCGTAATGAAAACCATAATGATAATAACAATGATAATAATAATAATGGTAATAATAATGATAATAACAATGATCAGAAGTAACAATGATTATGAAAATAATGATAACAGTAATACCAATAGTAATAATATTAGTAATA
>BOPN01004159.1:15142-17642 GCA_017312705.2 Penaeus japonicus | reverse complement strand
TCAACAAACACTAATTGCCATTATTCCACTAGAGGCATAAATTACAAATGACGATAAATGACGAATTTTATAAGAATTGGGTAAATTATTTCGCGAAAGACCACACACACACACTCACACGCACACACACACATGCAAATACACACACGTATCACATCCTTGGCCACAAAAAAGGTTTCTGCTCACTCCACAACGAACAGAGAGACACAAGATGGCAGGAAATATAGTTATATGATCATGCTTATAATAACTCTATAGATATCTATTCTCTCCGCAAGCTAGGATAATACATAAAGTTTTGCAAGTCATCAGTAATGGAGTTTTAATATTTACGGTCATTTTTGTCATAATTTTTAAAACAAAAGACTAAACTTGAATCTTATATTGCAAAATATATTTATTTTATTGTAAGCTTTCAGTTTATTTACATATCTGCAGATTCTTGCCCAAGTTGTTTATTTTCTTAATTTTTCTATTATAACTTTATTTTAAAGTATTTTTTAACTAATTTTGATTGGTTAGATATTAAATATAAGTGAAGTTCGGACTCATCCGAATTTCATTCTCTTTCCCTCTCTTAATCACTTTCACCCATTCTCTTTCATTCTATCTCTTTCTCTATTTCATTCTTTCTTTCTCTCTTCTTCTGTCAGTTCTTCATGCCTCGAGGAAAGTTTCAAATAATCTGAATAACCAAAGTGTTTCTGCTCCAAATTGCTCGTAAATGATGCAAAACAACCACCGTATCGGACCGAACCAGAAACTCATACAGATTTGAACCAACTTAATCCAGAGGCCTGTGCTGCCTTACTGCGTGACTGCCGACCGGAATGACCTTTGACCTCGAGTGGGGGACGTTATCTCCGAAGAGAACGCTCGTGAACCGCCAAACACGAGCAAGTGCCGAGGACACCTGTTAACTTTTCCCGAGGAAAGATTTTTCTGGTCTCGAACCCGGGAACCTCCGACGCTGGAACCAACCTGAAAAGAGAGTTAGAAACTATACCGACTGTACCACCGAGATCTAAGATAGTATTCGAAAATCGGTCCTTATATATCTCCAACTCTTTTATTATAGGATTTTTGTCACAAGTATTAGTATATTATGGTTATCCAAGCATTGGAAAATAACATTTTAATTATCTACAATTCCCTTTTACGTATGTCCTTCGTCGGCAGGAGATCAGCAGTAAAATTTATATATACATATATTTCTTCAACTTAAAAATACGTAGTTTTTTCGATCAAAAATTTTGTATATATTTTTTTTAAATAAATCCTATATAATAATATCTAACTCCGCTGTAGAGAATTTTGATAAATCATTAATCCCTCCAATTGATCATCCATCTCTCTCCCCCTCTCTCTTTCTCTCTCTCTCTCCCTCCCTCTCTCTCTCTCTATCTATCTATCTATCTATCAATCTCTCTCCCTCCCTCCCTTTCTCTCTCTTTCTCTTTCTCTCTCCCTCTTTCTCTCTCTCTCTCTCTCTCTATCTATCAATCTCTCTCTCTCTCTCCTTCTCTCTCTCTCTCTCTCTCTCTCTCTCTCTCTCTCTCTCTCTCTCTCTCTCTCTCTCTCTCTCTCTCCCTCTCTCTCTCTCTCTCTCTCTCTCTCTCTCTCTCTCTCTCTCTCTCTCTCTCCCTCCCTCCCTTTCTCTCTTTGTACTTAAACCGCCGCTCGTCCCTCACCCCCCCCCCTCATATCATGTCTTACTCCCTCTCCCTTAAGCCTTTACATCCTAGCGCATGTTTGACAGGTACATCTCTTCATCTGATATAAGATCCGACCTTTATTCTCCCCCTGATGTTATTTTCCTCTCCCCCGCCTTGCTTCCAGGCCGTAATCAGTGCTTCCAAATGTTCACCTGTGTTCGAATGTGCGGAATCGACTTTGTAACGGCAGATTAAAGTCTTCAATTTAGTTTCTCCAAATATCGTGACGAACCAACAGCCATACTTGCTTAATCTTATCTTTTTTTTTCTTCTTTTTCTGTTTTTTTATTTTTTTATCTCTCTCTTTCTTTCTCTCTCTCTCTCTCTCTCTCTTTATTATTCCTAGTGGAGTTACTGACAGCCTGATAAGCAGTGTTCTAAGGACCAAGGTCTTTACTACTGCTATTACTGATAAGATCCTTTGGCTCGAATGTATTCCGATTTTTCACTTGGTCTTCAAACTCAATGGTTACACGAGCGCCTCAGATGTTAAGTGTTGAGCTTCTGAAGTTTGGATTAGACAAGAATGGCTGTAGTTCATTTTTGGTGATGCTTATTTTACTATTATTCTTTTTGCGGTTTTTAGTGAGGGTTAAAGACGTAACTGTTTTGGATCTTCGAAGTTTGCTACTGGTTTAGATTGATCTGTGTTTCAGATTTCGTAATTTTGTTTTTTCGTTGTGGTGTTCGGCAATGAAGTCCAGGCGTTCATTTCAAATATGTAGTCGTTATTTATATAAGGTTACGTATGTTCTGTCAATATGTCTTATATATATATATATATA
>BOPN01004158.1:122068-124568 GCA_017312705.2 Penaeus japonicus | reverse complement strand
TGTAGTAATCAGGATTGTAGAGGCTGACCAAGTTTATGCTAACGAAACCCGAAACAAAGTCGGATATTTAACGATTATTGGTGAAGGACAACCAGTAGCATGAACCGGGTAGGCTTGGAGAACGAAGCAACTTGAAGATATTTCGATCCAATTTCATAAGACTCGTAATGCAAAGTCGAGCTGAATAAGAGCGTTAAGTCCGAAATTTTGATCTTCTTAGAACAAAGTAAAAGTTCCGGCGTAAAGATACATCTCCAGCGAAGCCAAGCGAGAAGTATCATTTCTCAAGAGAGCATCGGACTGTAAACATTTCGGACTGCAATTAGGAAACAAGGGATCTGATCCTCCTCTTATTATTTGGTGGAGACTTTTCAAACTTTGGTGTCAGGTTAACTTTGTGTCGGCGCCGAGTCGGGACTTAATAGGATTAAATGCAAAGTCGAATGTAATATTAGAATGAAATCCGAGGGAGATCAACCCCGGGAATATATAGAGTTTGAACCCCTTTAACTGGTCTCCCTCTCTGACAGAGACGCTGGCACTTTCTCGGATCCTTTTCTCGTGCTCGTATTGTTCCCACTGATGTCAAATTTGCAGCATTGGCGGTTTCACTGGACAGCATTCAGTATTATCAATTTCTTCGAACGCGTGACAGAATTTAATTAAGGAGGTGAGGCTGCTGAGCACGGCACTTGTGGGATTTATAGTTCGGAAAGTGAGGGACTGAATATGAACCATTCTGAAAGTTCCTGTTTAGTTTACGAGCTTTGGAGACCCGGGTGATGATTTTGTTGATGCGGAGTTGATATATTAAAATGGAAACCGAGTATGCGACGAAAGACTTCATAATGATGACACTTGACATGGGCGCTTTGCGACTGTCAGGGCAATTCGTCACCGTCAAGACTGACAGAGACAATTGTAAAACTCATTTAGTAGAGTCTGAAGACTGGGGAGCAGCTGTCAAACGTCTGAGGAAATGGGCGAGATCCTTATCTAACAGCTCATTTACTTGTGAAGTATGGGGTGAGAGAGAGGGGGGGGGGAGAGACGGGGGGAGAGAGGGAAAGAAAGAGAGAGAGAGGGAGAGAGAGAGAGAGAGAGAGAGAGAGAGAGAGAGAGAAGAGAGAGAGAGAGAGAGAGAGAGAAGAGGGAGAAAAGAGAGAGAGAGAGAGAGAGAGAGAGAGAGAGAGAGAGAGAGAGAGAGAGAGAGGGAGTGAGAGAGAGACAGAGAGGAGAGAGAGAGAGAGAGAGAGAGAGAGAGAGAGAGAGAGAGAGAGAGAGAGAGAGAGAGAGAGAGAGAGAGAGAGAGAGAGAGAGAGAGAGAGAGAGAGAGAGAGAGAGAGAGAGAGAGAGAGAGAGAGAGAGAGAGAGAGAGAGAGAGAGAGAGAGAGAGAGAGAGATATAGAGAGAGAGAGAGAGAGAGAGAGAGAGAGAGAGAGAGAGAGAGAGAGAGAGAGAGAGAGAGAGAGAGAGAGAGAGAGAGAGAGAGAGAGAGAGAGAGAGAGAGAGAGAGAGAGAGAGAGAGAGAGAGAGAGAGAGAGAGAGAGAGAGAGAGAGAGAGAGAGAGAGAGAGAGAGAGTGAATATATATATATATATACATATATATATATATATATATATATATATATATATATATATATATATATATATATGTGTGTGTGTGTGTGTGTGTGTGTGTGTGTGTGTGTGTGTGTGTGTGTGTGTGTATGTATATATATAAGTGTATACATATTTCTCTTTCTGTCTCTCTCTTTGGCTGGCAGATGTGTGGTAACAATTTTGAGGATAATATTCCTAGAGATGAGGAAAAAGAATCCCCACACCTTTGATGTCTCTTAAGCACACAACACACACTCATACACACGAATGTTTGTGTAAATAATAGACGTCATGTTTACAAATAGTACACAACCTCAGGAAAGGGACTGGAGGGCAAGGGAGCTCTATAGTTCTTCCCCCCGCTCTTCCCGAGAAGCGCCGTCTTCTTTTCCCCTCCCGACGCAAACCGCCCCCCCCCCCTTCCCCTCCCCTCCCTCCCTTGAAGGCTTCTACCCCCTCACTCCCTCGTCATCAGCCCTCATCCTCTCCCTCTCATCTCCTGTAGACGTCTACCCTCCTCCCTCGTCCTCGCCCCTCCCCCTCCCCCTCTCCTCCCCTCCCCTTCCTCCCCTCTCCTTTAGACGTCTACCCTCCTCCCTCGTCCTCGCCCCCCTTCCCCTCCCTCTCATCCCCTGAAGACATCTACCTCCCTCCCTCGTCCTCGCCGCCCCTCCCCTCCCTCTCATCCCCTGAAGACGTCTACCCTTCTCCCCCGTCTTCGCCCTCTCCCCTCCACTCCCTCTCCTCTCCTTTAGACGTCTACCCTCCTCCCTCGTCCTCGCCCCCCTTCCCCTCCCTCTCATCCCCTGAAGACGTCTACCCCCCTCCCTCGTCCTCGCCCCCTCTCCTCCCTCTCCTCTCCTTTAGACGTCTATCCTCCTCCCTCGTCTTCGCTC
>BOPN01004158.1:114568-117068 GCA_017312705.2 Penaeus japonicus | reverse complement strand
GCTAACATATATATGTTCTAACAAGCTTGTTGTATGTTATTTTGAGGATGTGATAATACGAAACGCGCCAATGACACCTCTTGCGCTGAGGAAAAAAAATCTGATTTGTACTTTTTTTTCTATTAACATAGGGAAATCAGTCTAGGAATGTTTATATTCGGATAGGTTGGTTGAAGTCTTGTTGCATTAGGTTAAATCAGGTTATGGCAGGTTATGTGAGACTAAATTAGATCAAGATCTTTTGCCTAGGTTAAGCTACCTAGATGCAGGCTTCGATTAGATGAACACACAGGCTTTGATGTAAATAAGAGAAGTGGTAATGTAATGCATCACTGGAATTCCATTACACACACGCATACACATCTAGTGCAGCTTAGCTTGATAATTAGTGGAAGAACAGCACATCATATGTCTATATTCGCAAAATCTTGCTGTATTTACAAATACACTAACAGTATAATAGCAACTTATATTTCTAAAAGCACCAAATGTGTAAATGCAAGAGAGCAAAGCAAAAGTATTTAATTTTCATTTTGCTCTGTATACCAAAGTAATACATTGACAACACATAGTTGACCATAGTTCTACCTAACCACCATGTACTGGTTATAGGGCAATGGTTTTGCCAGTCACACGATTGGCTGTTGCTTTTTCAGTCTTTCCACAAGTGCCATTACATCTTCGTGTATTCCTTGACACGTTTCAGTATTTATATGACACTATGACACATTCTTGTATGATATTGCTGCTACATTGTTATGAATGTTGCCTCTGGTCGAACATGTTTGTAAATACTGCCTCATGATTATATCCTGCTTGAAATACTCTCTGAAGTCATTGGTTTATTGATAGGTTGATGTTTAGGTCAAGTTAGACTAAGTAAAGTTAGGGCTGGTCATTTAAAGTTTGTGTTATTTAAAGTTTGTGTTGCATTTTGTTATGTTTGATGTTTTTCCATGCTTTTATAATGTTATGCTTGTGCAGTTAGATTGTCCAAGACTATGTTAGGTTAGATTAGCTTAGAGTAAAGTGAAGCAGGCTGAGCAAGGTTAAATTTCACTGAATAGGGAATATTGATTTAAACTATATCAAGTTAAGATGACTTAGTGCAGTTTATTTTGAACAGTGTGAGGTTGAATTGAGGTTGAATTAGGTGAAGATATTCAATTCAGGGTCGGTGGCTTACGGGGCTTCGTTATGGTCATGTCATGTATATCGAATCAGGTCAGGTTAGGTTAAGGTAAGATTGAAAAGGCTGGGTTAGCTTAGTTAAAGTTTGGTTATGGTTACATTTGGCTAGATTGGTAAAGTTAGGTAAAGCTAAGTTAGGCAAGGTAAGGTTGATTTGGGTTAGGTTAAGAAAAATGATAAGAGGTTAGTTTTGTACATTTTGTAAAACGTGAGAGCTATTGTACCTCAAGATGGGGTAAGCAAGATTAAGGTGAGTTAGATTAAGTATGTTAGAAGAGGATATCACTCGCAGGTTAGGATTGGTTAGGCTAGGTTATACCAGCATATAACTTTGTGAATGTCATGCAAATTCAATTCAGAATAGCTAAGTTTAGATTAGATTAATTTGGTTAGGGTAGGAGTGCTAGCTTGGCTTGGCTAAATCATGAGTAGATTAAGGTTAGGCTGGATTGAAGTTGGTTAAAGTGGGTTGATTCCACTCAAGTTAATTAAGGAGGCGGAGGTTGGATTGGTACGGGAAGGTTAGGCTAGCTCATGTTATGGTAGGTTAGGTTGTTTACTTGTGCGCGCGCGTGTGTGTGAGTGCGTGGAAAAGTATATGTGGGTAAGTGTGGATGTAGATGTGCGTGTGCTCTTATATGTATTTACAAACATACACACACACACACACACTCGAGCGTTCGGGCGCGGGCGCTCATAACCCTTTCACCCCTCTCTCTCTCTCTCTCTCTCTCTCTCTCTCTCTCTCTCTCTCTCTCTCTCTCTCTCTCTCTCTCTCTCTCTCTCTTTCTCTCTGCCTGTCTCTCCATCTCAAATGAAATCACTTCTTATAGCTCTAACTGAATATATTTGTATATACATTTCATATCCCTATTTATGTCCATAACTTTGTTTACAGGCAAATCTACATGTAAATATATAAAACGCAACATAGCGTTTAGTCCCAAATTCCTTTTCATATTTTCCATTTTGCAACATGATAGGAGAGGAGGCGGGCGGCCGCCTTCTGCTCGTTCGAGGGGAAACTGCGGCCATTCTCAATATCCCTCACATTTCCATTTCAATTTCCGATGGGTTGCCTGGATCTATGTGGGAAATGATCAATCCAGACGACCACCAGCTACGTAGCGGATCAACGAGACTAAAATTCCTGAAAAAATAGAGAATGTAACATGGATCCGGAGTGGGATCGGCGGCGCGGCTTGAGTGCGGCCCGGCCCTTCTGGTTCTGCAACAGAGACACAGAGGCTCTATGTCGGCGGCGGCGGCAGCGGCGGCGGCATGCATGCACACGAGCGTTGCCCGAAAG
>BOPN01004158.1:107068-109568 GCA_017312705.2 Penaeus japonicus | reverse complement strand
CCCTTCCTCTCCCCTCCCCCATCCCCGCCCTTCCTCTCCCCTGCCCCACCCCCCTTCCATTTCTTCCTTTCCCCATCCCCGCCCTTCCTCTCCCCTCCCCCCTCTCCCCTCCCCCTTCTCCCCTCCCCACCCCCTTCCCTTTCTTCCCTTCCCCATCCCCCTCTCCCCCCCCCCCACCCCCTTCCATTTCTTCCCTTCCCCCATTCCCGCCCTTCCCTCTCCCACCCCCCCCCCTCCCCCCTTCCCATTTCTTCTTTTCCCCATCCCCGCCATTCCTCTCCCCTCCCCCACCCCCCCTTCTCTTTCTTCCCTTCCCCATCCCCGCTCTCCCCTCCCCCATCCCCGCCCTTCTTATCCCTTCCCCCACCCCCCTTCCATTTCTTCCTTTCCCCATCCTCGCCCTTCCTCTCCCCTTCCCCCCTCTCCCCTCCCCTCTCCCCTGCCCCACCCCCCTTCCATTTCTTCCTTTCCCCATCCCCGCCCCCTCTCCCCTCCCCCTTCTCCCCTCCCCCATCCCCGCCCTTCCTCTCCCCTCCCCCTTCTCCCCTCCCCCATCCCCGCCCTGACCCTCGCCCTCGCCCGACCTCCTCCCTTTGCCTCTTTTCTTGCTCCGTCTCTCGTCCCTTGAACCCTCCTCTCCCCTCTTCCCCCCCCCCCCCACCCTATTCCACCTATTCTTCTTCCCCTCTCTCTCCCTCGCCCTATCTTGACCCCTCTCCTTCCCCTTTCCTTTTCTCGCCACTTGATATTCCAAGGATTATTTACGCTCTCTGTTTCTCTCCCTTTCATTGATTCCGCAGGTCTACTTTTTTCCCTCTTGTCTGCCTCTGCCGTTTCTCTCTCCATCTCTTCTTCTCCTTCCTTTCGCCTCTTCGTTTCGTTGCTCTCTCATTTTTTCGGACTTTCTCGCTCTTTCCTCTTTACTTTCATTTCGTTTCGTTCATGTTCTTCCAATGTATCATGAGTCAGCATTTTAACTTTTTTTTTTTTTTTTTTAAGAATGGTCTTTATTTAGCTTAGCAGTGTCATGTTACCGGGAATGCATTTCATTATACCGGCACTGCTATCGTGTAGGTGCCAGTTTTCATTATGCTGATAATGCTTAGCCTCTGCCGCCCCCTCGTTGCGCTACAGGAGCACCAGTGACATCAAGCATTTAATCGGTAACGAATGCACAGCAGTAAACAAGGAGCCAAGGGCGGAGACACTGCGCCAAAGAGCAGTGACAGCGAGCAGTGCATCCCAGAGGTCCAGGAAAGATGCAACGTCTCTTGAGTCAACATCCCCACCTCTGTAGGATCAAAGAGTCCCAGCATCTACATCACCTATGAATTACTCATCAATATGTTGAAAGAGCAACGAAAAGATGAATACGACTTTATTTTCCAGTCATCTGTAACGAACACCAAAAGATTTTTTTCAATGAGAGCAGGAGGTTTTTATGCTGGAAACCTCGTATGCAATTCATGTTTGACGCAGTGGTGCCAAAGTCAGAAAAAATAGAAGAATATGGAAAGGATGTTGGCAGCTGGCACATTCACCGACGTCGAATATATTTTATAAGACGAAAATGAAAAATACAAGCATAGGAAGGGTCGGCTGTAAAATGGTGTGCTCATACAGTGCACCACATAGTTTTGAAAAATGCTCCTGATCTAAATGTGGCAACACTGTGGGAGGCTCAAGTGGGCGGCGCATAGATGAAAGAAACCAAGATGTAAAGATACACACAGTCAACTCCATATGATTCTCTCAATCCCTTTTTATGGGGTCGGAGCCTTTATGAGAGAGAGATAAAAAGACCGCGCTGGGACAAATTGCACTTTATGATTTTTGTCAGTGTTTATTTTCCCGGTTTAGGTAGAAAAATCGCAATAAAAAACTTTGACAATATATTTGAAAAGTTACTTTCTGTGAATAAGCTTAAATCAGAAAGGAAACTAATTCTGGTCATCGTACATGATTGCTTTGGATTCCGGCCTGAATCTTTTATGAATTTGCAAAATATAAACTCAAGTGGATATTATATTTGCTATGACACAGTACCTCCTCAGCGTCGCAAGCTCTGGCTCTGGTGCTGACTTTGACTCCGAGGTTTGATATGGTCGCTTGAAAACTGGACAAACAAACACATGAAAAATGTTGTGAATGCATTTCGGAATGAAGACTTCCGTTCTTTGGTCTGTAAACTTCCCTTTCATTTGGTATTCTGTTTGTTTCTTGGAGTCTGCTCGACATTGTACCTTTGCCGGAATAGTTTACATTTTAACTATTTATGAGCTCTTTGGGTATGGCCTCTTCTCTATGAAAAATTAACAATACGACTAGATATCATTTAGCTCCGTGTACATAGCTGGAAATTAGACAGAATGCAACGGAGACTACTCACACGATATCTGAATATCGTAATTGAATGAGCATTTTCAATACTTGCCGCTGATAGCTTCACACATATTTTGATTAAAGGCATACAAAAAAGGAGTGTATGCAAACAGACGCA
>BOPN01004158.1:74568-82068 GCA_017312705.2 Penaeus japonicus | reverse complement strand
TAATGATAATGTGAAGGGGATGAATTGCAAAGGCACGTGTCTATGTGACGAGGAAAAAAAAAATCCAGGTAACTGAGGGTGGAATACAGGATGCGGAGGGATGTGGAGGAAACGTATAGGGACGTGAAGAGGTGTTGGGATAGGTCAGAAAAAAAAAAGAGTTAAAGGTGTGAAATAGGATAAAGAAATGGGAGCGATTCAGGGGCGGGATCAGCCGTTAGGGAAGGGAAGAAGTGTGAGGAATGGTGATTGTGAGAGAGAGAGAGATTGTGAGATGTCATTAGGGCGGTTGCGCTGTGTGAGGAAGGCAGGGGAGCTAAGAAGTGTGATTAGAGAGGAAGTTTAAGTTTGGAGATTGTAATGAGGGCTGCAAGGGACGATGAGGGAGCAGAAGAAAAGAAAGGAAAAACAATGTGAGATAGGCGTAATGAGGGGGAGAGCGAGGGCTATGGAGTATAGCAAGGGCAGATTTAGTGGGGAAGGGAGAGGGCGTGAGGCAGGGGGATTGTGAGGGAGGAGGGCGAAAGCGGTCGTGGTGGGGAGGGGGGGGGGGAGGGAAGAGGGACACAGGGGAGGGAGGGAGGGAGGGAGGGAGGGTCACAGAGAGAAGGGACACAGGGTAGTGGGAGTGTGTGAGGAGGGAGGAGGTGGGGGAGGGGTACAAAGGAATGAAGGGGGGGAGGTGGGGTGTAGAAGGGGGAGGGGGAGATGAAAGTGAGAGGTAGAAGGGGAGAGGGAGGAGTTACAAGGGGGAGGGGGAAGGGGGAAGGGGCGACGCTGCTCCCAGGATATTAGTGATGAAACATGAGATACTGGTCGTGACGTCTGTGTTTGCTTCTACTCATTTCATCGGAAGTCAACTTTGCGATATCGATCTCGGAGGTTCTATTTTAGCGGCGGGAAGATTTTTTAGTGTGTTTAGTGTGAGGGGAAGGGAGAGAGGGAGGGGAAAGGGGAAAGGGGAAGGGAGAGAGGGAGGGGAAAGGGGAAAGGGGAAAGGGGAAGAGAGAGAGGGAGGGGAAAGGGGGAAGGGGAAGGGAGAGAGGGAGGGGAAAGGGGAAGGTAAAGAGGGAGGGGAAAGGGGAAGGGAGAGAGGGAGGGGAAAGGGGAAAGGGGAAGGGAGAGAGGGAGGGGAAAGGGGAAAGGGGAAGGGAGAGAGGGAGGGGAAAGGGGAAGGGAGAGAGGGAGGGGAAAGGGGAAGGGAGAGAGGGAGGGGAAAGGGGAAGGGAGAGAGGGAGGGGAAAGGGAAGGGAGAGAGGGAGGCGCAAGGAAAGAAACTGACGTCAAAGCAAAGATACGAAGATTGTCTTTACACTTATCATAAATATTTAAAATGTGTGCTTTATTAGACATGCGCTTTTGTACACATGCTCTTACATATATGGGTTTATATAACCGTTCATACACATGTATCTTTCTGTGTGTGCGTTTATGTATACGTATACGCTCATGAACACAAATACCGCCCCCCCACCTTCCCGCACACACACAGACACCTGTCTATGTATGTGTTATATACTGTATGCATAGGTGTTGTGTACTGCGAAGAGCATACAAATAGTCTTTCCGTAGTTCATAAAGGATTACAAAAAGTCATAAATGGATAAAGATATCAAATTAAATCCACACTCGATAAAGCATGATGACGAAAAAACATACCGTCAAATAAACAAGTGGAAATGAAATAAATTAAAGAAATTAATCAGATAACACAAACGTTGGACTCTAATGCGATGCCATATTTCCTCAGCTGTCAGAGAGCTATTCAGTATCGCGGTCTTTAAATTGATCTCGTACATCAACAGTACGTATTACATCTATTACTTTTTATTTGCACTTTTATTTTTTTTATCTATCTATCTATCTATTTTTCTTTTTTTTTCAGATCCGATCATGCGGAGGAGGACGGCCAGGGATGCATGACTGGTTATGCCACCCTTGCGACGTGGCTAAAGCAAGTCTGTCATTACCGAAGCAATAACTATGACAAATTATGAACAGTTCATTCTTCTGCTTACAAAGGCTGAGTGCCATCTACAGTGCCTTAAATGTATCTCGTTCATTCGCAAAGCCACCGCCGTTGCCTTTGTTTATGCATATTGTAACACCCCGACGTGAGTGTTGCGACAGAATGGCCACGCACAATACGCCGGCCTGTGACATCGCCACTGACGCCCCTACGCAGAGAAACCCGCCGCCTCTCACAAGAAACACCCTCCTTGAAGGGGTGGGGGGGGGGGGATGGGGAGCCCGGGCAGGGAGTCCGGGGGGCACAGGGTGTGGGCGGTACAGATGGGATACACGTGGGCGCTGGCGTGAGTGTACCGTCACGCCGCCCAAACCTATTTGTCATATACATAATTTATGGGGAATAACAAGGCGCTCGTGTTGATTGGTTGGCTCCAGTCATTTCCCAGCGGACTCGGCGAGGAAAAACGCACATGGGTCAGAGCTCTCCAGGCTGCATGCCTCGCTGCGGGTCTGCTTGTCTGCCTAATTGCTTTACACACTCACAGATAGAGATATATGTGTGTGTGTGTGTGTGTGTGTGTGTGAACACACACACACACACACACACACACACACACACACACACATACATGTATGTATATGTATAAAGAGAGAGCGCGAGAGAAAGAGAGAGAGATTAGGGGAAAAAGCAATCAAAAGAATGAAGAGTACGTAAAAATATGATTGCGATAATGATAACGATAGTGGTGATTATGATAATAGGGATAATTGTAATGATATTGATGATTATTATGATAGTGATGATAATAATAAGAATGATGATGAAGATGTAGCTAATGATGATAATAAATGCAATAATAATATTAATTATAATAATGATATTGATATAATGATATAATGTTAATAATAACATGATAATGATAGTGATAATAATGATAATAATGGTAATAACCATAATGATGATAATGATATCAATAATGACAATAGTAGTGATAATATTGATAATTGTGATAATAATGATAATGATAGTAATAACAATTATGATAATGATGATAATAATGATAATTATTAATGTAACAATATATAATAAAGATGAGGATATAATTATCATAATAAGAACAATAATAAGAATAAGAATATTAACCCATTGCAGACGGGGATACATATGCTTGCCCAGCCTCCGGGATAAGTTTTATTTTAAAGAGAGACTGCTTGAAGCATTATAATTTGAACATTCCCACACTTCTCACAGTTACCCCTAAAACAGCTAAATTCTGACTGACTATTAAGGATAGCCGACGCACTGACGTGAGGCCGTGAACTTCAAACATAGCAATTCCTGAAAAAAGATAATAATGTCGCATATCTTTGATGATAGACTTCTCTCCTGTAATTACTTGCCGCCGTGCAGAGAACAGAACATATTTAGATGTAAGGTTTAGGTATGTTTGTAAACAATTTGAAGAAATCGATACCTGAGATATGTATATGTGTTAGTGTAAACATGCGCCTCTAGGCATGAAGAACAACACACGGAATGAGGTGTTAGGCAGTGGGCGTGGCACTTTAACAGGTTTTCACTCAACTACAGACATACAGACGGTCCTTGAGGCTTAACTGGTGTTATGGATGTGTGATGATGATTGTGAAGGTGACGATGATGATGATGATGGGGAAGGTAAGGATGCCGATAATGATAATTATGATGTGATTATTATGACGTAGACGTGGTGGTAGTGACGATGATGATGATGATGATGGGGAAGGTAAGGATGCCGATAATGATAATTATGATGTGATTATTATGACGTAGACGTGGTGGTAGTGACGATGATGATGATGATGATGGGGAAGGTAAGGATGCCGATAATGATAATTATGATTTGATTATGATGACGTAAACGTGGTGGTAGTGACGATGGTGATGATGATGATGATGATGATGATGATGGTAACGATATAAACAATACTAATACCACTTAAAACAAAGAGCTTAGCCTAGCGTCAGTCACCTCCACCAACGCCAAGGAGAAAAATGAAATCGCTCTCGCCACGGACGTCAATACTGATAAAGTATCACCAGTCCATCGCGGAGTGGTATTGATACTGCCACGGACAAGCGACACAGACCACTTCACTCAGGATAACAAGAGTACAGTGTTCCGCCATTGACACTCCAAGCCCTCACCGCAGACCCCCCAAACAGGCAGTTGCCATTCTTATCGCAATAACTGTCGTCTTAGAGAAGGTCATCACCACCACTATCATCACCAGCAATATATATATATATATATATATATATATATATATATATATATATATATATATATATATATATATATGCGTGTGTGTGTATGTATTTATGTATAATAGAAACATAAATTTCCATGCGATTATCTGCTGCAAAATAATATTCATCGGTAAGTTTTGTGGTAGTAGTTTTGTAGCAAGAAGACTTATCGCCCAGAATCATCCCGAATAACACACAACAAAGAAATGGCTTTGTACCCCAACGTGAGACAAAGACTGCATAAAAGATAAAAGAACATTCACTCCTCTATCTGTGCATCTATTTCAATAAATGGGCAACGAGTATAAAACTAACGTCAAACATCAACAGTAATACAAAGAGGATTCCCAACACAGCCAGACTGAATACAAGCGCTGGCGATGTTAGAAAGTTTGTTTGTTCAATCAAAATGCTATACATGGGGGTTAGAAGACAGAAATATATTTCCTATGAATCGCGCCTGACTCGAACCATCTTGTTTAAACAGTGCATTCTAAGAAATATAATTAGCGTGTAACTTCTCACAGTTACCCCTAAAACAGCTAAATTCTGACTGACTATTAAGGATAGCCGACGCACTGACGTGAGGCCGTGAACTTCAAACATAGCAATTCCTGAAAAAAGATAATAATGTCGCATATCTTTGATGATAGACTTCTCTCCTGTAATTACTTGCCGTGCAGAGAACAGAACATATTTAGATGGGCAATTTAGGTATGTTTGTAAACAATTTGAAGAAATCGATACCTGAGATATGTATGTGTTAGTGTAAACATGCGCCTCTAGGCATGAAGAACAACACACGGAATGAGGTGTTAGGCAGTGGGCGTGGCACTTTAACAGGTTTTCAATTAACCACAGACATACAGACGGTCCTTGAGGCTTAACTGGTGTTATGGATGTGTGATGATGATTGTGAAGGTGACGATGATGATGATGATGGGGAAGGTAAGGATGCCGATAATGATAATTATGATGTGATTATTATGACGTAGACGTGGTGGTAGTGACGATGATGATGATGATGATGGGGAAGGTAAGGATGCCGATAATGATAATTATGATGTGATTATTATGACGTAGACGTGGTGGTAGTGACGATGATGATGATGATGATGGGGAAGGTAAGGATGCCGATAATGATAATTATGATGTGATTATGATGACGTAGACGTGGTGGTAGTGACGATGGTGATGATGATGATGATGATGATGATGGTAAAGATATAAGCAATACTAATACTACTTAAAACAAAGAGCTTAGCCTAGCGCCAGTCACTTCCACCAACGCCAAGGAGAAAAATGAAATCGCTCTCGCCACGGACGTCAATACTGATAAAGTATCACCAGTCCACTCGCGGACTGGTATTGATACTGCCACGGACAAGCGACACAGACCACTTCACTCAGGATAACAAGAGTACAGTGTTCCGCCACTGACACTCCAAGCCCTCACCGCAGACCCCCCAAACAGGCAGTTGCCATTCTTATCGCAATAACTGTCGTCTCAGAGAAGGTCATCACCACCACCACTATCATCACCACCAGCAGCACCGCTTCCTCGGCGTCATCATCAACATTAACACCGAAGTGTCACATGTGGCCGTCACTCCCGCATGAAAAATGGTGCCCGATCGTCTCTGGCAAAATTCCATCAAGGAAATAGCGGGAAGGAAGAAGCGCAATTAAAAATATGGAGTTTATTAATTTTTGATGGAGTGGATGTGACTGGTATGCCAGACTCCTGCCTGGTGCGGGGAGGGGGAGGGGAGAGGGAGAGGCAGGGGGCGGGGGAGGGGCGATAGTCTTGATAGGGGAGCTCGTGTCGACGGGAGAGGGAAAGGGTCGCGGGAAGGGGGAGGGAGGGAGGGAGGGAGGGGCAGGGGAGGGCAGATTAATTAATATTGATGAGGAAGGAGACTCATGGAGCTCTACATGCTCAAGCAAGTTCGCAGATCTTGACTCTCGGCTGACTTCCCCCCCCCTCCCCCTCTTCGTCCCCGCCTTAAGCACCCTCACATCAGGGGGGGGGGGTCCTCTTCCCCCTCGCTCACAAGTTTTTTACGAGTGTTGGGCTGGCGCCAAGAGTCGCCGCTAATGTGATATAGATGGACGTGTGGTAATTGCTGTACTAAATGGCCACGGGAGAAGGAATCACTTACTCAATAATTCAACCGCAGAGCCGTCACCCGCGACATGACTCCCTCGCGCTCTCCACGTGGCCCGTGTTCTCAAGTGCCGTGGCCTGAGGTTTCCCTCCCGTGTCTGGACAGATTCCGACACCCCCCTCCTCATGGCCCTCCTGCCGAGACAAATCTCCTTCATTCTCTGTTAATAGACGCATAAATATCTTTTATATGCACACACATTCGCGTGAAAAAAGTGGAATACCCCGGGACACATTTGTATGCGATCGTATTACACGCACATACAAGCTTAACAGCAGACACATAATCTCCACACGCGCTCCTCCACCTCCTTATACACGCCCTCTGCCCTATGCTAATATACCTTCTTACTTACTTCGCCGAAAGAAGGCTGTAAATCTTTTTTGCGTAATTAGAAGAGATGATTTAGCGAGCGCAAGATGTGAGGGGGATGAATTCTGCCATCTGGTCCTACGGGCGATGGAAAAATGCAGTGCCTGAAATTTAAGGGCGGCGGGGAGGGTGTTTGTTATGCGGCTTCTCGGGTTTTTAATCATCTTTTTGGAACTTTCTGGGGCGCCTCGGCTCGGGGCGTGGCTCGTGCTGTTGTTGCACGAGGATTCTAGCGCTTGCTCGTCTCAGGATGGTGTTTGAAAGGACACGTCTCGATGGCGTGCGCGTTGCGATGGATCGCCGTCAATGTGATTAAGGAGATTGCAGTGTGGTAATATATATATATGTATATATATATATATGTGTGTGTGTGTGTGTGTGTGTGTGTGTGTGTGTGTGTGTGTGTGTGTGTGTGTGTGTGTGTGTGTGTGTGTGTGTGTGTGTGTGTGTATATATATTTTTGTCATTATGTGTTTTTTTTTAATTTGTGACAAAAAATAGTGAATGCTTTGAAATTATATAATCCACTGAATAAAAGACATTAAAAACACACTTTCCCTAATAGGATTAAGCCTCCAAAACACTGTTCCCTTAAAATATATATATATATATATATATATACACCGGGTAAGAGAATCCTTTCTTTAGAGAACTCTGCAAAGTCTTGAAACACTTCAATATTTTTTTATTGGATCATCG
>BOPN01004158.1:47068-49568 GCA_017312705.2 Penaeus japonicus | reverse complement strand
GCAGGAAGAGGAGAGGGAGGAGGAGGAGGAGTAGTAGGAGTAGGAGTAGTAGTAGTAGTAGTAGTAGTAGGAGGAGGAGGAGGAGTACGAGGAGGAGGAGGAGGCGGAGTACGAGGAGGAGGAGGAGGAGGAGTACGAGGAGGAGGAGGAGTTGGAAGAAGAAGAATAAGAGGAGAGGGAGGAGGAGGAGGAGGAGGAGGCCGAAGTGGAGGAGGACATAGAGAGCGCGGGTGGGGGTGGGGGTGGGGGTGGGGAGGGGAGGGGGAGAGGGTGCGGTATCTGAGGTGGAGATAGAGAGAGCGACCCACCCAATGCGCTCCGGCAGATGACGTGGGGGAAACACCATTCACGTCACCAGGAATTTATGAGTCTTGCCTGTTTGGTTGGCTTCATGGCTATTAGATACGGGAAGGAGTTTTAGTCCGCCGCGTCAATGGATTTTTGTGGAGATTTGCATATTTACTGTGGAAATGAGTGTATTCCAAAAAGTCTATTGAAACCTCTCAATGGGATTAGACGCCATTGTCTCGAGTAAAGTTTCTTTGTTGGTTTCGCCGGCCGCCAGTGGTCAAGGTAGGAAGGTACTGGCGGCGCAGTGATGGCAGCGGCGAGCGCACTTGATGCGGCGTGTTGGCGGCGCCGCACGCAGCAGCTGATTTAAGGGAAGATCACGCTCTTGGCGGGAGAGAATCAGCGATAAGAACAGGAAATATATTTGGAACGCTGGCGATAAAATGGAAAAATAAGCGATAGCAGGAGAGCCAAAGACTAAATGCCACTTCGAGTCCCAAGAGTGTCATTTTTAACACTACTGATAATGGACACAAGAGTCTTTTCTTCCATCCTTTCACACGCCATTCCCAGTCTTGGGGAGTCCTGTCATAAGGGTGATTCCTGTGTCTGTCAAGGGAGTCGGAACCGTATTTTCCATGTCATATTCGGAAATGATGGTTTTTCTTTCGGTAGGTTTTCTATTTTGTCATAATTTTGTTTCCTGTGCGTTTCAATGAGGTTTCTGAGATCTTCGCCGAAATTTTCAGATTGAATCATTCCCTAGAACTTCCGTTATCACGTGCCTGAGCGAACGATTTGGCGACCGAGTGGTGATCAATGAATCATGGCATTTGATAAGACCAAGCCTCCTACCGCGGAATGGATATTTTATTAAATTTACGGACATTCACATCGGCACTTGTAAATACGTTCCCGCCAATATTGGTAATAGTGAGGGTGAGGACCGGAGCGCGGTGTGAGGACCTCCTTACTCTCGCATTAAGTGTCTCCCGCCAGCTGAGGATGTTGTTCTTATCGCGCCCACTATTTTACGCCGGGATTTGATCGCTCCGAGGCCGCTCGGCGATCCGCCTTGCGCACTGCGATCGCTGGCGGTGCGGGAACGGCGGTGCGCGGCGTCGGCGACACATGTCGTGCACACGCACTTCAAGTCGCTTCATCAAGTGCTAAATTAAGTGTCGGCTCCGCTCAGGCAGAACAAACACTTCCGATGAGAAGGATGAAATAAAAGGAAATGACTCGCGGGAGTGAGGAGTCGGCCGCGGGGTCCCCCACACCCTCACCCCCACCCCCACCCCTACCCCCACCCCCACTCCCACCCCCACCCCCACACCTCTGTCATCGCCGAGGAATCAACGGATCGGAACACCGAGAGAAGAAGCTGGGACCGAACATTTCTCATGGTCACGCGGTTCTTGCGTTACGATGAACTTTTTTCTTGAGTAACTACTTCGAAACCATTTAGATTCTGCCGTTATCATCTGCCGAGGATTCAAGGCACCAGCGGGAACCGTCTGCCATTCCCAATGAATTCACGTTCGATGACGTCACGCACTCGTCCATCTGGACAATATCTTTCCATCTCAGTTCCACGTCCGCTTTTGCGAGCACCTCCGGGTCCTCACTCTCGCCTCTCCTCCCGCCATTCCCGGCTTCCTATTCGCACTCTACTCATCTTTTCGTACTCACAGTAATCCCCTCATCTTTCCTCACCCTTTTTTTCACCTCCATTTTTCACCTCCTAACGCACTGACGCCTTTTCTCTGCTTCTCCTTCCAGACCCCGCTCGGAGCTGCCAACCGCCCCTGCGCCTCCTCCGCGTCCTCCCCGCAAGGCCGGGCTTTTTGCATCCCCTTCCTCATTCTTCTGCAGCGCCCCCTCCCCCTCTCCGCGTCTTTCCCCTACCCCCTCCCCCTCCTCCTCTCCCTCCCCCTCCTCCTCCTCCTCCTTCTTATCCCCTCCTCCTCCTCCTCCTTCCTATCCCCTCCTCCTCCTCCTCCTTCTTATCCCCTCCTCCTCCTCTTGCTTCTTATCTCCCCTCTTCCTTCTTAACTCCCCCCCTCCTCCTCTCCTTCTTTTTACTTCTCCTCTCCCTCTCCCCCTCCTCCTCCTCCTCCTCCTTCTTATCCCCTCCTCCTCCTCTTGCTTCTTATCTCCCCTCCTCCTTCTTAACTCCACCCCCCCTCCTCCTCTTCTTTCTTATCCC
>BOPN01004158.1:22068-24568 GCA_017312705.2 Penaeus japonicus | reverse complement strand
TTATTTGATTTCGGTGGAAACATGGGCCGGCACCTAAATCAAAGACGAACTTGAAGTTTGTGCTCTCTGAGTATACTTTTGTAATATGATGGATAAGAATCAAGTATCACATTTCATAACGGCACAAAAGACAAAAAAAAAAAAGGAAGTTCTATATTACTGCGGAGTTGCAAGCCTTCACACGAGCTTCGGAGTGGCTGGGTCCGAAGTCTCTGGCCCTCCGAAGCGACCGGCAATCGACAGAATCGAGCCAGAAGCCCCCTTTCCCCGAGTCATTCTTGGAAATACGTTTTCCATTTTCGTGAAAATTTAATACATTTTTCTTGTCAGCCTCTGTCGACGCGTTTGACGAATGACTCCACTCCCGGTTAATATATTTTCAAATTTTATGCATCATGCCTGGTGTTCTAAAATGGCCATTGGAGGCTAAGGCTGTGGCTCTAATTGCCTCAAAATAATTTCGTGACAGCTATCTGATGGATGTGTCTTATGTGGATGCTCAGCGAAGTCCTTCCGGTTTCCTTTGGTAGGAGTCGCTGCGAGGTTTTACTTTGCCTCTGGTTTCGTACACGCTCTGCGGCCATCTATCTATTACGCTCTCTCTCTCCCTTTCTCTCTCTCTCTCTCTCTCTCTCTCTCTCTCTCTCTCTCTCTCTCTCTCTCTCTCTCTCTCTCTCTCTCTCTCTCTCTCTCTCTCCCTCTCTTGGAGTTGAACGTTGCATTATCATTTATATTGTTGCTGATAAGATATTGATGTTGCTATCATCATCAACATCATTGTCGTCATTTTCATAACCATTGTTATTATCATCATTATTCTTCTTGTCCTTGTATTCTTATCATTGATGTTATCATTATTATTATTTATTTATATTATTATCGTTATTATTATTCTTTTTATTATCATCATTATCACGATAATTGTCATTATTGTCATTATTATCAATCTTGTTATTATTGTCATCATATTTTATTATAACTATTATCATTATTACTATTATTATCTTTATTATCATTATCAATACTATTAATGCCACTCCTACTGCTACTCAATGATAACAACAACAACAGTGACAATAACAACAACGCCATCAACAGCAACATCATCAACAACGGGGATAATAACAATGATAATGATAATAATAATGATGATAGTAATGATAATGATAATGATGATATTACAAACAACACCAATTATGATAAGTGATATTATTGTCATTATTATTATTGTTTTATTGTTGGTACTGTTATCACTATTAGTGCTATAACTATTATCCTCCTGTTCCTCCTAATCCCGCTCATCAACATTATCATCTTCTTTTCCATCTCCATCTCCATCTTCATCTTCAGCTTAATCTTCATCATCATCATCATATTCATTTTCATCGTCACCTTCACCTTCATCTCCATCTCCATCTCCATCTCCATCTCCATCTCCATCTCCATCTTCATTTTCATCTCTTCATCTTCATCTTCATCTTCATCATCATCATCTTCATTTTCATCGTCATCTTCATTTTCATCGTCATTTGCATACTCACAGCCGAAACTGTTCCTAATGTTATTGCCACAGAACTTTCCTGCAATTTACGAAAGAGAAAGTTATACAAATAGAAAAACTCTTTACTTGTCGAATAACGTTCAGAGAAGACGAAAGGGACTAACGCCATGTAACAATGACATTATTTTGACTTTGTGGCTTGAGTTCCATATGCGTGTTAGCTGTTGTGTTCGACGGATGTTGTCTTGAAAGGTAGCTTCGAAATCTAACTCTGACATGAGTGTAGCCTCTCTAGTCTTACCAGCTTTTATAGGCAGAGCTCTAAAGCAGTTATGGTGAATCTTATCGGGTCTTAGGATGAGACTAAAACCTCCGGTCGGTGAACTGAACTGTTTAGCATTGCGACGACTGGAAGAAACACAGCATGACTGTTAGCATGTAACGCTACGCTGGCTGGAAGCTCCGAACGCTCGCCCCAACAGCTGACTGGAGTGGCTGAAGCGGACAGTAACAGCCTTCCAAAAGCAGCAGAAATTCACCAAAGAAGTTTGATGCAAATGGCGGCAGCAACATTCTGATAGGATCTTTTGGTGATCTTTTATGAACTCCTTTTTCAGATCTCGTCAGAAGTTGTGCCATCAAAGCTTCGGCGTTTCAGTTGATTTATGGATGCAGAATGAATGAATCATTTTCCTTTTTTCTTTCCGTCTCTGCCTTCCACCGTATTGGATTTCATTTAACGCCGTCCTGCATACATCGCTCAAAGTTTTCTTGGAAGGGCGAAGGCCGGGGATGGGACCGTCGGCCTTATTCCCCCGCGCTGTAGGGGCGATGCCGATCAGTTCCGTGGAGAAACGGTGTGAGTCAGTCCGAAAGGCGACGCGACGAAAAGTTTTGCAACGCACGATACAAAGTTTCATTTGGAGGCAAAATATAATTAATCACCGGGTCGACAATACTCCGCGATCAATTTTATTCAAACCTTCGTCATGGCTATAA
>BOPN01004157.1:119354-121854 GCA_017312705.2 Penaeus japonicus | reverse complement strand
CTTTCTTTACCCCCCCTCCCTCCCTCTCCCTCCCCCCCTTCTTCTTAGTTTGTCTCCCCCCCCCCTCCTCCCTCTCTTCTTCCGCCCACAGAGTCATTCAGAGTTTGTGAGAATAGGGAGGTGGTAGGGGGTGGGGCTGGGAGTGGGGCTGGGGGGGGGGGGTGTTGGAAAGGAGTACCGCTTTCGTATGCAAATCTGTGTGTGTGTGTATGTGTGTGTTTGTGTGTGTGTTCACGTCTCTATTCTCCAGATTCTTTCATGTTCTTTTAATTAATTAATTTATTTTTTCTGTTTTTTTCTTCATATTCAAGTAGCCTATATCTGTATCATGTTACTATTTTTTTTTTCTTCTTCTTCTTCTTCTTCTTCTTTCTTTCTCTTTCTCTCTCTTTCCCCCTATCCCTTCTTCTCTACCTCCCTTCTCTCTCTCTTTCTCTCTCTTTCCCTCCATCCCTTATTCTCTACCTCCCTTCTCTCTCTCTTTCTCTCTCTCTCTCTCTCTCTCTCTCTCTCTCTCTCTCTCTCTCTCTCTCTCTCTCTCTCTCTCTCTCTCTCCCTCTCTCTCTCTCTCTCTCTCTCTCTCTCTCTCTCTCTCTCTCTCTCTCTCTCTCTCTCTCTCTCTCTCTCTCTCTCTCTCTCTCTCTCTCTCTCTCTCTCTCTCTCTCTCTCTCTCTCTCTCTCTCTCTCTCTCTCTCTCTCTCTCTCTCTCTCTCTCTTTCACTTACTCACATTCTCTCTCTCTCTCTCTCTCTCTCTCTCTCTCTCTCTCTTACTCACTCTCTCCCTCTCTCTCTCTCTCTCTCTCTCTCTCTCTCTCTCTCTCTCTCTCTCTCTCTCTCTCTCTCTCTCTCTCTCTCTCTCTCTCTCTCTCTCTCTCTCTCTCTCTCTCTCTCTCCCTCTTTCTCTCTCTTTCTACCTTCTACTCTACGTTTCTCTCTCTCTCTCTCTCTCTCTCTCTCTCTCTCTCTCTCTCTCTCTTTCTCTCTCTCTCTCTCTCTCTCTCTCTCTCTCTCTCTCTCTCTCTTTCTCTCTCTTCTCTCCCTGTTTCTCTCTTTCACTTACGCACGTTCTCTCTCTCTCTCTCTCTCTCTCTCTCTCTCACACACACACACTCTCTCTCTCTCTCTCTCTCTCTCTCTCTCTCTCTCTCTCTCTCTCTCTCTCTCTCTCTCTCTTTCTCTCTCTCTCTCTCTCTCTCTCTCTCTCTCTCTCTCTCTCTCTCTCTCTCTCTCTCTCTCCTCCCCTCCCTTCCCCAATCCTTCTCCATCTCCTGCAGACAAGGAGCGGACTATAATGTCCTGTTTATCATCATAAGACCCGCGGTTCACAGCCTCCCGCCTCCTTGGGAGAAGTTCATCTCGCATCTTGTTGCATCCTCTCTGATGGGAGAGTCTGCTATAAACATTTTATATGACATGTTGACTCCTTTGTTTGCATTTGGTGCGAATGTTCCGTGCGTTTCTGTGGATGTGTTCTTGTGAGTCGTGTCTTTCTATCTGATTTGCGGTCTATTCGTGTCTGTGTTTATCTTTATATTCGTATATTGTTTGAGCTGATGTGTACAGATGTTGACGTGCGTTCATATGTATGCATGTAGTTTTTATTGTATGTATTCTCTCTCTCTCTCTCTCTTCATTCTCCCACTCTCCCTCCCCCTCCCCAACCCAAACAATCATAAGGGTGTCAGGTCAATGCTGACAAAGAGCTGGTATGTTGTCGCACCGGTGGGCCCCCTGTCAGCAACCTCTAAATGAAACCGACAGTGTCAGCAGTCTGTCAGAACAGTTACTTTATCAGAAAATGGTTTTAAAAACACTAGGTATGTGTTTCCGATCCATTACAGCAACACTTTGCTTTGTAAGTCAAATCCCTGTGTGATTTGATATGAGTTATTCTGGTATTTTCTGTGTGATGGATTATTTTCATTTGATTCTGTATAGGAATGAATAGATGAATGACGATATGATGCGTGAAACGATTGAAAAGAAAAAAAAAAATCGCATGTTATTGATAATCTAGCTCATCCAGCTTAGCATTTATAAATTTTCTAGGCACCGAATTGTAAATAATATCTGTCGCATAAGTCTCTTAACAAAGCCTACTCTACTAATACTTGAAAAAAAGAAAGAAATTACGTATTCAGATTTTTTTTTTTTTTTTTTTTTTTTTTTTTTTGCGCGAGAGAGCTAATGGACTGAACATTTCGAACGCTGAATATATTTTACAATCTATTCACTGCTGTCTTTGATGAGATTATCAGCTTTACTCGCAATTCGAAATCCAGGTTGAAAATAAAATAAAAAGTCAAACACACTTTCAATTGGTGCTTACCATTGGGATGGTCTAATGTGCCTCGTCTATCAAAATGTTTCAATATTTGAGTATTAATTATCTGATATCCATGATACGTTGTGTTCCTGTTCAAAAATAGTGTCTCCTCTTTTATCAGCCGATTAGAACAAAGCTAATGAATTATATTAATTGGGTCGGTCTTTGCACA
>BOPN01004157.1:112813-116470 GCA_017312705.2 Penaeus japonicus | reverse complement strand
CAAGACAATCATGCTGTCGGTCCAGAATACAGAGTCCTCCAGAGGTAACGTCATCTCGTGTCGAACTTTCATATCAACTTGTGCAGCCAGCACGGCAGCACATAGCTCTAGACGAGGAATGGACATCGTCTTAATGGGGGCAAGTCTTGCTCGAGCGCAGATTAGAGCTGTGTGTACGTGCCCATTATCATACTCCAACCTTAGGTATGTCACAGTTGCGTAAGCACATTGTGAGGCATCACAGAAATGGTGTAGTTGTGCTCGGTATTCCTTGTTGGGACAGGCTGCTGCTATGTGCCGTGGTATTTGGAAGCTTTCTAGCTCTGCCAATTCCTCCATCCACCTCTTCCACTTTCTCATATTTTCTGGAGTTAAGCTTTCATCCCAACCCAATTTACGGCGAACTTCATCTTGGAATATCTTCTTTGCCCTAACAGTGAAAGGAGCCAGTACGCCCAATGGGTCAAATACTGAACTCATAATACTTAGTATACCTCGCCGTGTGGGTGGTTTCTCAGGTATGGAAACTCTGGCTCTTAGCATATCCCCATCCAGATCCCATAGCACCCCTAGAGCCCTGTTAATTGGTAAGTTATCCTTTGCTAGGTTAATATCCTTCATCTGGGCACTTCTCTCACAAGCCGGTATAGCTTGTAGGACCTCCCTCGCATTTGACATCCATTTTGTTAGCCTGAAGCCACCAGACTTTAGTGATTTCTTCAGCTCCGCAGCATGGCGAATAGCCTGTGTTTCAGAGTCAGCTGACAAGATTAAGTCATCAACATAAAAGTTTCTTTTGGCGACAGCCGAAGATTGGCCCCCAAACTCATCAAGGGTTTTGTTCAATGCAAAGGAAGCACAAGCAGGGCTCCAAACCCCTCCAAAGGGATGTACTGTCAGTCGAAAGGTAGCAGGATGCTGACTGAGATCGCCCTCAGGCCACCACAGGAACCGAAGAACATCCCGGTCTTCTGGTGGCACTATAACCTGGTGGAACATAGCTTCAATGTCGGCTGCTATAGCGATAAGTCCTTCCCTAAAACGTAAAAGGATACCAAACAGATCATTCATTAGAGCCGGGCCTTGCATGACTTTCTGGTTTAACGCTACGCCGTTAAAGGTCGCCGCACAATCAAAGACCACTCTGGTTTTCTCTGGCCTGTTTGGATTGAAAACCGGATGATGTGGCAGGTACCAAGCATTGCTCCGAAGTCTTGTAGTGTCCCTAACTGCCTCTGCGAAGCCTTTGCTGAGGAGATCCTGTATCTCCTTCGTGTAGCACAGTCGTAGTTGTGTATCCTTTTCGAGACGAGTCTTGAGTGAATTCAAACGTCGTCGGGCCATCCCCCAATTGTCAGGGAATGTAGGACTTATATCTCTAAAAGGTATCGGAAGCTGATGATGACATCCTACTCTGGTTCCTTTACCATCCCAAAGGTCTATCACGCGCTGGTCCTCCACTGACCACCCTCGCCTTTCTTCATCAGCCTGAGTCTCCATGCCCCAAAACTGTTTGATGTCTTCTTCTAATCTCGCATCTCCCTGCGATTGCTCCACCACCTCACCCACATAATCACTAAGGCGTAAGGTAGAGTCCCTCTTGGAATACAGCGGACCATTAACTGCCCAGCCCAGTCTTGTTCTAACTGCAAACAGCTCGCCATCCCTTCCTCGTCTTACCTCTACGGGCATCAATGCGGTTGGTGCGTCAAGCCCTATTAGAAGCTCAACTGTCAATTGAGTTGTTTTATCCAGTATCTGAGGCAGATCCTTTAGGTGCGGCCAGTAGGCTATTTCCGATAACCCCGCCCTGGTTAGGTGTAGGCCCTTTGGTAAGGAGTCCATGACAATGACACGTGACAGAAGAATGGGTTTATGCTTTCTTGTACAAATCCCTCTTGCCATTAATTCCACTTGCTCTACATCTTGGCACGTCTCTTCCAAAAGTGTGGTTACCACCATCCTATTTGTGTCTCTTCTTAGACCCAGGGAGTCAGCTACCCTTCTCGAGCAGAAAGTCCTAGTGCTGCCAGAATCCAGCAGTGCACATGTGGTTAAACCTTTATGGGCTGGTTGGTCTTGGGGTGTTATGATCACTGGTAGTATAGGTAGTGCTGTGTAGCTCGGGAACATTATGTTCCTTTTATCATCTGCCATGTTCACATGTTCTTTCTTGCCTAGTCATTCCCTTTTTTTAAGTATCAATTGTTCTGACTGCTTCTCCTTCCCTTTTTCTCCCGCATCTAAGTCATGTAACAACCTAGAGTGGTAGTTGCCACAACCTTCGATATCACATGGCCGTGCCTTGCACTGCCGAACCATGTGTCCAGTTCTCAAACAATTAAAGCACAGTTGGAAGCTGGCCGCTACCTTTTTACGATGGGGAATAGGGATCGACCTGAACAAATTGCAGAATATGATATGGTGTTCTGCACCGCATAACCTACAGGCAGCCGGTCTTGAGAGTGATGTTGGTCTTGCTTGGTTTATGAGGCCAAATTCTTTCTTTGGACTATGCCACCTAACTTCATTTCTTGACCCCGAGGGCCCCCTTATATCCTTCCGTTCTTCCCTGCCCTTATTCTTATGAAATGTTAAGGCAGACATGTTCTTTGTTTCATTCAAGTTATCTACCTCATCTTGCAAGAACTCCCTGAGTTGTAGTATATCTTGCTTCTTTTTTCCCGCCCTTGGTCTGAAATTGTTCCATCTGTCCAACCTGGCATCATCAAACTTATTCGTTACTTTAGCTACAAGGAATGGGCTGTTAATTTCTTGTAGCCTATTGAAATTGCAGGTGAAGGCGGTAATGGATTCCATAAAGTCAAACAACGCTGTGAGTCCCTCCAAGTCGTATCTACCCACAATAGGCCAGTCTAGTAACTTATTAGTCTGTCTAATTATATACTGTGTTACATCACCAAACTTCCTTTCCAGTATTTTCAGAGCTGCTTGTAGGCCGTCCTTGCTATCCATCTTCATACAATGGGCAATAATTAAGCGCAGTCTTGTATCACAGTGGTTGTATAAGAGGTTTAGCTTGCTTCTAGGTGACAGATTCTTAGTCCGCTCGGTATACTGGCTCATGAAAGACCAGTATTGTTCAGTCCCTTCACTTTCAAGCTGAGGTAACTTATGTTCCATAATGTTCATGACCTCCGGCAGCAAGGACGAACTCTGTTGTAATGATTTTCTTTTTCTCTTCCTGGGCGCCAGTTCCTTCTCAGTATCGTCATCAGTTGAGGTTCCCTTGATGTCATTTACAGTAATATCTTCACTGTCTCTGCTCCCCGATGATTCATAAGCACGCTTTGAAGGCTCACTTGTCTTAGGAGTTGCAGTACTCTGGTTGACACCACAATTGTCAACAGGCCTTTTTTCCTCCAACTTGGCCAATCGGTCGGACACGTCGCGGAAGCCTTGTAAAATGCTACGTAATAGTTGAGTGTCCAGGCTACCTCTAGCTTCGGTACTAAGACTGTGTGCAGGTATGTTATCACTTGGTATGGTAAGGGACCTTGTGCTCACTTTGTTCCTTTCTACAACCGTCGACGCAAGAGGGCCAATCTCCCTTCCAACTACCGTATTTTCTTCCATATCAATGAGTTCCTGGGCGTAGGTAAATTCAGGCCTCTCTATCACCGGACCATCTTGAAG
>BOPN01004157.1:97813-107813 GCA_017312705.2 Penaeus japonicus | reverse complement strand
ATATATATATATATATGCATATATATATATATATATATATATATATATATATATATATATATATATACATATATATGCATATATCTATCTATCTATCTATCTATCTATCTATCTATCTATATCTATATATATGCATATATATATATATATATATATATATATATATATATATATATATATATATATATATATATATATATATATTGAAGATGATGATGACAGTACTAATAAATATGATAATGATAATGATAATGTTAAAAGATAACAATAATAATGACGATAATAAGGACAGTAATACAAACAAAACTGATCAAAAATACAATGATAATAACGATAATGATGATGATGATGATAAAAATAATAATAGTAATCGTAATAATAATACACGATAACAATGATAATGATAAGGATAATACCGATAATGGTGATAATAATGCTAATACTATTGATAAAAAGAGAAGAAAAAGACGAAGAAGCAGGAAATAAAAACAAGAACGAAGGACAAGCCAAGTAAACAAGGAAATGGACTGAGAAAATAAAAGAAAAAAACAAGTTGAGAAATAGTGAAAACAAAAAAAAAAAAAAAAGGAAAAGAAAGAAAAAAAAGCAAAGAAGGAAGACTCAAAGGAACGACTCAAAAATAGAAAAGGATATGATAGAGAAATTTGAAGTAAACACGAGACAAAACACCAGTCACGTGGGTAGCTCGGGAGGAGGAAAGGTCACAGGGTCCAACGAAACAGTTATTCTCCTTAAATGTAACTCGTATATCGCCAAACAGATCGGTGTTAAAGAGTACTTGCTTCTTATGTAAGATGTGAATTGACTTTTGGACCTGGCTGAACGGTAATGTTGAGTTTTATCCATTTTGTGTATATTTCTTAGTCACGTGTTCCATCAAAACACAGACAGTCACCAGGATTGCCGTATTTTATCCAGATTTTCTATTTTCTCTTAGTTATTTCTCTATTTCTTTAATGAACCAAGACGATGTATATATCTCGACTGGTCGATATTTTTTTTTCATCGGTGGTTTTGTTACAGTGGGGTAAAGATTTTAAAAGGTAGAAAGGCTTATCCAAGAGGCAAGGAAAAGTGTTACACGGGTTCCTATGGTAATAGACGGCCGCGAAACCCGTTTACAGCTGAACGTCGCGAGAACTCTCAGTGTTGTTAGGTTGTCCCAGGAGTGCAGAAGGTGATTTATATACATAGCAAGGAAGCTGTGTGAAGTGAGTTTCTATATATCGATGTTGAGGTTGTTTTGTTTTTCCCTGAATAACACCCCGTCTTGCTGTGATTTGGCTAAGATTCAACGATGTTCTCTCCCTAATTGGTTTTATAATTTCGTAGAGAAGGTAAGCAAACTGAATAGAAGGCGTTTCTTTCTTTTTATTTTTATTCACCTAGACTATATATAACTATACTTCTCAAGAATTGTCTCCATTCGGTTACAGTTGTGATCAGCGGAGAGAGTAAACACACGCGAATTCCTCCTCCGTGTCTGGCAGAAAACGGGGTCACGGGGTACTAGAGATCGCTAACCCAGAACGATCTCCATCCGTAACCATGACAACCAACGTGAACATGGCAAGCTTTTACTTCGGCCAAGAAGCCCTTGAGAAGGCAGATGACTCTTATGACGAGAGCTACGTCGTCTTCATCCCCCTCGGTCTCGGTCTGCTCTTCTTCAGCGTCTGGCTTCGGTGTCACATGCGACGTCGGTGCGAGCGAAGGAAGTCCTGCGTGGTTGAGGATCCGGAAGCCTCTCTTGAGGACCTTTCGCTTCGGCGGTTTAGCGATCCTCCTCCCGACTACGATGACGTCACTAGCGATCCTCCGCCGCCGTTGTATTCCGAAGTCTTTCCTCCAGACGCAGGGATGACTTCCTGACGTCTCTCCATCGGATGAAACAAGAATGTGAATTTCAAAGTTGTATATGATTGGTTAATTTCGTATACGTGGATGCTCTGTAATCTGAGGAAAACGGATTTTGGATTCACGTATACGGTCATGTGTGTTTGTGTGTGTGTGTGTTTATGTGTATGTATGTGTGTGTAAATAAATAAATTGTTACTGTTAATAAATAGTCATTAATAAGCGATTTAAGTATTAACTTCGCATTTTTGTTCTTGATTATATACAAGATCTATGAATAAAAAAGACTGTAAAAGTAGTGCAATACACCAAGCAACATATTAAATATTTACTTCTGTAATGACATGGAAATATGTAAAATAAACTAAACCACTCAATAAATCGAGCGATTTTAAAACCTTGTCATTTATGCAAAATCAGTCAAAATTTACCCGATAACGAGATATAAAGAGTTTTTACTCACTGAAAAATCATCTGATTTCCTTCAAGCTTGCCATCGTATTTCACAAAATATTAAACTGAAAGTATTTTTGTGCAATGTACACTCAATAGTAAATTAATTCCGACGATGCTCACACGGAAACAACTCAACAAGCGAAACAACAGAATTTAAAAACCGTTGTGACTCGTTAACTATTATTATTATTATTATTATTATTATTATTATTATTATTATTATTATTTGTAATTGAAATGTTAGCTGAAGAAAAAGCTCTTTATATGACGTGGTTTATCGAAAGGTGTATTTACCAACATTTTTCCTTAAATTAATTATTCAATAGTATGACACTTATTTTCCTCACTAGTGTTATAAATTTCCCCACTCAGGGAAAAGTGATTAGAATAGGAAAGAGGAAAAAGACTAATCCACTACTATACTGACGTAGGAAAAAAGGCAAAGAAGGAAATAATGAAGAATAAAAGAAAAACGGATTGAGAAAAATGAGAGATTGAGAAAGAAAGAGATACTGAAGGAAAGAGATATACCGCAGGAGGAAGAGAAAGAGAGAAATGATTAAGGAAGAACGAATCCGAGAGAGAGAGAGAGATGAAGAGAATAAGAGAAGCAAAGAAACTGTGAAAAAATAAAAGAGAGAGAGTTTGAGAGAGAAAGAACGAGTGAAAGAAACAACGAGAGAGGGAGAAAATGAAAGAGAGGAAGAGAAGCAAAATAAAACAGAATGGCAGTTGCAAATCATTGAAACATATCCCACCTTCAAAGAAAGCAAAACACACCATCTGTGATGTGAAGGAACTAGACGAGCAGTCATTGCAGTGATACGAAACGTCAACGTGTGCAACATATTGTAAAGGTCCAATGCATGGCTATTTTGAGATATGTGTTGCAAATGATTTTTTTGGGGAAGTTATGTTACTAAAGTTAAGAAATCTTGACGGAAAGTGAGATGGAAACGACGTGGAAAAATACAGATTATCAACGAAATCAAACGAATTGTTGAAATAGCAAATTAGTAAAGATAGAGATAATTACGCTTGCATAATAAAAATTAGGATGACATGACTCCTCCAAGAAAAGGAGAAAAAATTCATGGCAATATTAATGATGATAATAATGAGAATGACGTCACTAAAACCGAAAATATCTAAAGAACGATCTACAATTCAGAAGATATGCAAAAAAGTGATCGGTTTTGGTAAAAGAAAAAAAAAAAAAAAAAAAAAAAACGGGAGAGACTGAACGTACTTCTCGACTGATTAGAAGAAAGACAGATGATCACAATAAAGAAAGAGAGAGGAAAGGAAAGGTGTAAGAAAGAAAGGAAGGAGGAAGTGGTGCATTACACGAAACCCGTATCTTTATTTCGTTTGGATCATTAATAAAATATCAATTCTGATATTGTAGTTTGTCTTTTGATCTTTTTTAGGTACCCGGAAAGCTTTTTTTTTTTTTTTTTTTTTTTTTTCAAATGTCCTTGTTTATCAAATTTAGTATTCATAGCAGAAGGCTGAACTTGGTTTTGTTTTGAAGGTGACGATTTTTCAATCTATGTTGATGTTAGAGATTAATTCGTACGCGGAAAGAATAGGCAAACACAATGAAGAGAAATAAGTGAAAAAGCAAACAATCTTGCACCCTGTCGTATATGATAAAAGCTACCATTAAAGATACAATTTGGAATAGGCATTTATAAGGTATATGATTACATTTTATTTCATTTGGTGTAGAGGTCTTCGTATATTGTTTTATTAGATTGTGAAAAATTGAAAAAAAAAAATCGTTATTCCTCTATTCATCAAGAATTACTCTGTTTGCTCAATTGTCGGAAATGACTTTCTTTTCTCTCAAATAGAAATGATTATTCACCAGGTATATACCATCACGCTTTATTATGATAAATGATATAAAATACGAAAACAAAATCAAGACGTACCTTTTTCATGCAAAACACACCATGCCTTCATGCACTCCCGGACCTCAAGTCTTAAGGAATAAGACCTTACGATAAATATTTCACTCTTTGTTTATACACTCCACACTTACACTCCAGCAACATTGTCCCGCGGTTGCCTCACCTTTTCCTCTAATCAAAACACAAGCAACCTGCTGACTCACTGACGTCAAGCAAATGGCTTCCTAAATGGTTGATTCAAAGAAGTTCTGGATGTCTGTCCAAAAGGGTTTCGAAACAAACGGCCGAAGACGAAACTTTTTGAAACGTTTGGTGCCTTTTCTGTTAGTTTTTTTTCACTTTTGTTATTGTTATAGTGATGATGGTGATAATGATATCAATGATAGCAAACAAAGGGTGTAGAAATAAAGAACAAGGGGGAAATATTGCTATTATTATTACTATCATCATCATCATCATCCTTATCATTATTGTCATTACGATTATCATCAATATCATTATAGATATCACTGTTGTCGTATTATCATTTTTATCACTGTCATAATCATTATCAGCATTACCACTAGTATACTGATTATAATCATTATGGCCATCAAAGTAATTGAATTGGTATTATTGTCATTGTTATTATTATTTCTTGTTGTTATTGTTAACGTTATCATGAGTATTATGATGAAAATCATTAATTGGCATTGATATAATTCTCATGATTGTTATCATTATCATAATCTCTATTATTATTAGTGTTATCATCAATATCATTATCCTCATCATTATTATCATGATTATCATCATCATCATTCTCACATTAATATTTCATAATTATAATTACTGTTATTATAACCATCGCTATAATCAATATTATCAGTATTATTATCATTATTGTTTTATCATTATCATAATTACTATCATTATTGTTCTTATTGTTATTAATCTTATCATTATTAGCATTGCTATTTTTATCATCATTTCTATAATCATTATCATGACTATGGCTATCAATGCTATGATCACTATCAACATCATTGTTTATCATTATTGTTGTTATTATTATCATTATTACTATCATTACTATTATTATTATCATCTTTATCATGATAATGATGATTATCATTCATATCATCATTATTATCATCACCATTATCATTATTTTCACTATCACTGTCATTATCAATATCATTATCCCATATTACCATTATTATTATCATTACTATTATCATTATAATGTGTACTAGGATCATCATTATCACTGTTATTGTCATCATTATCATGTTCATTATAATTTGTTATCATTGTTATTATCATTTTTATAAATTTCATTATCAATGCTAGTTCTACTCTCATTACTTGTTTTTTTTTATTACTGATATTAGAATCCTTATTGCCATCATCATTACATCATCATTTCTACTACTATTATTCCTGTTATCACCATCATTATCATTGTTATTACTATCCTTAATATCATAAAAAATATTCATTATCATCACTGTTACTATTATTATCATTGTCACCCACACACACACACACAAACGCATATCTACACAGACACATCTATTCAGAGAGTAATCTATTCAAACGCTTTGTCACACATTCTTGCTTTGAGGAAAAAGGAAGGACACACGGAGGAAAATCATATCTAAATGAATGATGGACAGCGACGTCAAAGAAATAAAGAAGAGAAAGAGTGTGTGTGTGCGTGTGTGTGTGTGTGTGTGTGTGTGTGTGTGTGTGTGTGTGTGTCTGTGTATAAATATATAAATATATGTATATTTGTCAGTGTGTGTGTATATATATATATATATATATATATATATATATATATATGTATATATATATATATTTATATATATATATATATATATATATATATATATACATATATATATATATATATATATATATATATATATATATATATATATATATATATATATATATATATATATGTGTGTGTGTGTGTGTGTGTGTGTGTGTGTGTGTATGTATATATATACATATATATATATATATATATATATATATATATATATATATATATATATATATATGTATATATATACATACACACACACACACACACACACACACACACACACACATATATATATATATATATATATATATATATATATATATATATATATATATATATATACACACACACATTCACACACACATACATGTATATCCTTTTCGTGATTTGTACACCTTGCGTGTAGGATTTAAGAAAAAAAACCTTTCCGAGCTTCCAACCACCAAATCCGCCAGTAACTATTAATAGTCAAATGTATTTAAAAAAATCATATACTGAAATATATCTTTTCATGACAGGGTTACTTTCCGAACACAAAACATTTTCAGAGCAAGTCGATCACGACTAACCTGAAAGGATGGGGTTTCACGCGTCCGAAACGCACGCTCTACTATTTGGAACCGGTTTGTACTTCGTCTCTGTCTCGCGATAGCTGTTATTTCCCGCTGAAAATGGTTTGTCTTTGTGACTAGGATTGAGACGCCCTTTGCTTACGTCATGGAAGGATGGGCGAGGGTAGGTGGCCTTGGTCTTTCTGTGGTGAGAGGATTAAGGTTGCTGGCACTGGATGTATTGTGTGTTTTGTGTATGTATATTTGTGAAAATTTGCATACGTATATATATATACACACAACGCACACACACACACACACACACATATATATATATATATATATATATATATATATATATATATATATATATAGATAGATAGATAGATAGATATATAGATATAGATAGATAGATTGATATATGTATATATATATATATACATATATAGATGGATAGATAGATATGAAAGATATGTTTATTCATTCACCCCAGTGTGGTCATGGGACAAAGTTTCCCAAGGTTTGTAGGCTGATTTCAGTCAGTTCAAGTGTCCTGATTAATATAAGCTCGACTGAAAAAGTGGACAAACTTAGCGAGACGCAAAAAAATCAAGATGCTACCTACCCCGCTTCCAGTATCTATGTAATTCCATATATTTGCCTCTACATTTCCATTTTATATGACTTTTTGGTCTATATGTGAGTTGTTTTTTTAAATCAAGGATCCCCTACATTATCAAACTGCCATATCCAAGATTTAGTCTCGTAAACAAAACATCTTTTAGGCCAAGTTCAAGAAAATAGCAAAACTATCAAGAACCGGTATTCTCAATATAAATAATTAGCATTGAATCTTTTCATAAAGTTGTGCGGCTGAACGATCCTTCAGGCAAAAACATCCCCGGTCTCCTGCAGTCGCGAGAAGGATCGCATCTCTGGGCTGTGTCTGGTATAATCTTCCTGAAGCCATCTTCAAGAATACAATTTTTGGAAATATTCTCTGCAAGAATTTCTGGTCATACATATATGTTTTTCGAAGGTCATTCTTTGCCTGTGAGTAATAAAGAACAGGTTTATGGCTGATTCCATGGATGAAATTTCTGAGAATGTTCATAAAGCCACGCCTAGGGAAAGTCCATGATGTCACTGACTGAACTTTTATCTGAGATGCAAGGCAGTAGCAAGAAGGAAGTGTATGGACCGCAGGGTCTATGCTTCTTCCTTCATCATCCTTTTGAGATGTACGTTATCACTTGTCTCAATAAACTTGTCAAAGTCAAAAGATTTGGTTGTGTGGCGTTTAAAAGCATTTTCTCAGTAAGGTTCTATAAGTGACACTTAACCTTCTTTGGTACGATTTACTCAGTCAATTCATCCGCCTCAGTTAACCCCTTTCAGCTAGTTAACCACTCCCAATTTACCCCTTCATGTGGATAAGGAAAGCAGTAATCCAAATGCAAAATCTACTTGTATACTAAGTTCAGAAATCGTTTTAACAACATAACACCAGCGCCCTCTATTTCAACCGCGTGATTTGAAAAGTAGTTTGACGTGCCTCTAGGTAAATGTGGATGTTTCTTGTATGTAATCTAGAAAAAAAACATTGAAGGTTGTTTTTCGATAGGCGAACATTCCGTTGCCTTTATATAATCCCCCCCCCTGAAGAAATTAACCCCCCTGGAGGAACTCTGAAGCTTACCTCCGACCTCGGAAATGTTGCTATAGTAAGTTTGCATTTCATACTCTTCGTACGCAAATGTATATGCTAAAGGACTTGCGTCACATCTCAGACAGAAGAATATCTTGTACATAAAGGAGACCGAATTTCTGTGTGTCTAAACTTGGACACACACACGTACACACACGCATGTACATACACAAACACACACACGTAAACACACACACACACATACACACACACACACACACAAACACACACACAAACACACACAACGCACTTTTTAGAGGCTGTTGTACTCTTTGGCTAGATCGGTGGTTTTTTATCTTTTTGTAGCCTTCATCCTATCTCTCTCTCTCTCTCTCTCTCTTTCCATCCTTTCTCTCTCTCTCTCTCTCCCCCCCCCCCCCCCCCACCCTCTCTCTGTGAGGGTTGTCTTAGTCTGTCGTAACTGACAACCCAGCACAAAATAGGTAGTGATGCCAGACACAGAACATTACAGGTTTATTCCATAACGCAGATAGTCTGACGTTATGGTGCACGAAAGATATATTCACTACAGCACAATGGTCACAGCTATAAACAATATCACAACATGTATAAACAGGCGGGGAAATCAGGTGTCAGCGGTAGCGTCGTCGGTTCCCGGTCTGTCGGTGTATTCCAAACATCCTGCTTATATGGAAGGGGTTCGCATCCGACGTCCCCAACGGTAGTAACGTAGGAAGGTTGTCTGGAATGTAAGGGGCGTGGCAGTCGAGGAATTAAGCTCGTTTTGAGGGAGCCATGTGTAAAGTACCTATCAATTAAAGTTGACCTGACCTGACCCGGCGATTGCCTCACTAGTGTGATGTTCGTATAGTATTTGCATATGATTTATTTGTTGTATTTGATATATTTGTATTCAATATCGTATATAGCATTCTATATCATTCTCACAACGCTCGGTCACCTACAGAACAAGTCGTCCTCGACTTGCAAAGATATATAGCATGAGAATATTGGGCATGCATGAGCAAAAAAGTGCAAAACAAGGAATAAGAGAAATAGTATACGTGTTTACTATATCTCTTTCACTGTAATATGAAGATTCAACACCCCGAGTAGACAAACATCTTGATTGTACAACGAAACCCACGCGGTTGCGAGGGCGCGCTGGTCCTCAAGATGGCGATATCGGGACATCAGGGTTGACAAGGCTGGTTTGCCAAGCCGTTCTGATGAAATCATCTTTAACTTGCAGACCTGAACTGAAGTCACAGAGTAGTGCCCGATGCATACATAACAATTGCAATGATGATTGGCAGTGCCAAAATAGTAGGGTTGGAGGGAGCAACGTATAGATATTGCATATATATAGATATCAAAATATTATTTAGACATAACTGAAGTAATGATGATTAACTTAACTTGTTTGTTCCACTCTGCGTCACGTCGACAGATGATGCGGCCTGTAGTTTAACCGACACATTCACCAGGAAATATGTAGATTGCGGCGCAGAATGGGTCAAGTAAGTAATAAGATGGTAACCAATCTCTACAATTCTGTTAAAGAGTACTAAGGGAGACATGAATTCCATTGCAACGATTGTAACATCAGAATATGTTGCTGGAATAAACTTGATAAAGAAAATTATTGAACATATGCAGGGAAGATGGAAACATATTGTAATACAATGTCAAGATAATTCAAATTATGTGACCT
>BOPN01004157.1:70313-82813 GCA_017312705.2 Penaeus japonicus | reverse complement strand
GCTTGAACTTGTTCTTGTTATCAGAAGTGAGGACAACTCCTCGATCTTGCGTCACGTCGCTGGTCCTTCCGAAGAGATATGGCTCTTGTGCGTTGCCTTTTGTCCCCCTGCCGAAGACGCCAGCAGTAGCACTGTGAGCGAGGACCAGGAACAGCAACAGGAAGCCCAAGAACCTCGGCAGAAAGGAACCCCGAGAGGCTTCCTCACTCCCACTCCTCACGACGAAGCCGGCCATCACTCAGCACTTATCTGCGATGTCCTACTCTGCCCTTTCCCCTCAATGAGGATTGAAAGGGACAGATTTTCTCCTGTTTCTTCCCAACTCAAGAGAGAAATTTCGTGCCAATCTTCTGCTTGTTTTGTCTCCTGTTCGTCAATGAGCAAAAGGAATGCGACCTTTTTCTACACAGCGCCGCCAGCACAACCTCCTTCCTCTTGTATCACTTCTGTGTGGTGAGGATCTGCGTATATAAAGTGTTCCGTGAGTTCCTTTTTATTAGAATTGAAAATGAGGGGCTGTAAGAGGATTGAGAGAGGAAATGAGAGGTCCATAAATATTTGTTTCGTAGTGAGAGGAATAAAATCATGATAATAACAACCTTTATGACAAGAATAAGAAAACTAAAATAATGATGGAAATTACAGCAGAAGAGATAGTGATAATAGATACGATACACAAACTACCATTCACTAATACCTCTTCCGCAGTCGGAGAACCGTCACATCTCCGGTTCTTACTGAAGTCGTCCGTCCTGCTCTCTGGTTCTCTCGAGACAGCGCCAACGCAGTACCTGATCTCACACACTGAGGCTTTTAAGGAGAAACTATTATCTCTGTCATTTCGAACAACTGGTTGCAGGAAGGCGATAAGAGTCACATATCTTTCTTGGATACCGAGGTCACCACTTATTGGTTACTGATTATGTTTTTCAGTGACTTCCTGAAGTGACTTTTCATGGAAAATCGCACATCTACCTATACAGACATACACACACACTCTCAGATGGTGTGGAGGACAGTGTCACGAGCTCCCTAATCTGTCCCCTCTCCATTTTTAACAAAGAAGAACTTCCAGGAAACTAAATAACTTGTTGCAAATGGATATCATCACCGTAAAATGACCAAAATGTATTTACTTTTAGGATAGAGTCTGCTCGGCTACCTAGCTAAGCTGTGTCGTGTGCACTGTGCATGTATATTATTCTTGTTAATCTGTTATCTCGCTATCATTCTCGTCATGTCCGCTTCAACGAAAGCTGCAAATGATTCAAACGCTGTTAGCATTTTTAATCGTTTTATCTTTTTAAAAATCGATTTTTCAAGTATCTCTCAGCACTTTGTGCCTCCGTCTTTGAACGAGTTGGAAACTGAGCTGTTTGCCGCCCATTGGCTGGTTAGGTATTTGATTTGAGGTGTAATTTCCTTTAATTGACTTATTCATCTGCCATACACGCACATATATATAATTGACTTATTCATCTGCCATACACGCACATATAATTGACTTATTCATCTATTCATATTTAATTCATCTTGTTCATATTTAATTGACTTATTCATCTGCCTGGGAGTCGAAGGAGGAGAACTGACAGAGACATGCAGTCTAGGAAAGAGCAAACACACATCAATGGTTTCGTTTAGAAATTGAGCATTGCAAGAAGACTTTTTAAGAATCTGTATTTACGGCCAGATTTTCATACCTTGGAAGCAGGTCTGTCTTAAAAGGATTAACGTAACTAGCCTAACCAAGTGACGTTACCAAGCTATAGCTTTTTTTTTTTTCTTTTTTTTTATGAGGAAATATGATTTTATTTTCACCTCCGCTTTCGAGATATTCATAACTTGATACATACATACACACAAACAGATATGTATATATATGTATATATATAATATATATATGTATATTTATGTACGTATACATATCTATAGCTATATCTATCTATCTATATATGTGTGTGTGTGTGTGTACGCGTGTACGTGAGTGCGTGTGCGTGTGTGGAAGCAAACTCCTTCCATCACTTCAGACTTCTCTCCCTCACGATCCCTAAACCACCATCGACGCCGAGAGCGAGTGTGTGTGGTTCCTTCTCCGTAACTTCAGCATGACTGCGTCATCAGCTGATCGTCGTTGCGTCAATATAGTGTGATATGACGATTGTCGGCGGTTTGGGGGAAGCTTTGTAATGCGCACAAACACACACATATACTGTATTTAAACATCTTTATTCATATATGTATACATATCTATATCTATCTCTCTCTCAATATATATATCCACATACACACACACACACACACACACATATATATATATATATATATATATATATATATATATATATATATATATATATAGAGAGAGAGAGAGAGAGAGAGAGAGAGAGAGAGAGAGAGAGAGAGAGAAAGAGTTAGAAATAGATAGATAGTTTGTTAGAAAGAGAGAGAGACGTAGAGAGACTGACTAATGCAGATGCATCCACCTTGAATGATAAAAGCAACACTCAAATAATCATACTACACACAAACCAGAACCTGGTGTGGATAGCTGTCTAATTCCCCCACAAGGAAGTGGCTTCCGGACACACTTCAGAATAGGATGGAGGAGATTCAGCTTTCAGGATGTCCGTGTAAGTGGGCGGGGCGTCTGCCTGGCGGTCGTCAGCCTCCGGAGCATCCTCAGCGCCACGAGTCCTTAGGACCATTAAGACCACTTGGCGCCTCTCCTCCATCCCGGTGCCAGTCCTCATATATGCCTGGAAGCACAAGTGCAATCTCGCTAAGCGGAACACGACGGCTAGAGGGAAGAGCAGGCACAATAGGACGACGCTAATCTTGCCGATGTAGGAAGGGCGTGGCTTAGGGTAGGAGTTGAGGGTGTTCCGGTTCTTGTCGTCGTAGAGGGACTTGAGGTCGTTGTAGGTGTGGATTTGATTCTCGTCAGGGTCGTCGACTTGCCCCCTGTCGACGACGCCCATGAATGTGCTGCCGTATTTGTTGTTGTCGTGTTTGTTGTAAGCGGGGTCGTTGTGATGCTTGAACTTGTTCTTGTTATCAGAAGTGAGGACAATACCTTGATCTTGCGTCATGTCGTTGGTCCGCCCCCTTCCGGAGACGTCAGCGTAGGTGATCTTGGACTTGAACTTGTAGCATTTATTATAGAATTGTCCCAAGTAGTTTCTGGTTATGTTGAACCCGCATAAGCTGTGGCTCTCTGGCTCTTGTGCGTTGCCGTTTGTCCCCCTGCCGAAGACGCCAGCAGAGGCTCTGTGAGCGAGGACCAGGAACAGCAACAGGAAGCCCAAGAACCTCGGCAGAAAGGAACCCCGAGGGGCTTCCTCACTCCCACCCCTCACAACGAATCCGGCCATGACTCAGCACTTATTTGCGCCCTCCGTCCGGCTCTGCTCTTCCCCCAAAGCCCTTCTTCTTTCTTAGCCTTCCTCAACCTTCCTCTAACTGCATCCTCTTACTGCTTCTGCGATGTAAGCTCCTGTGTATACAAGGCGTCACGTGGCATTAGTCCCGAAAAATGTTTGTCTTCATCATTTCTTTTTTTTTTTTATTCCGGTATGAATATTTACTTCATACTTTAAATGTTAGTCTGGGAACAAATTGTTAAAACTAACAACCAATAAAACTGTGATGTATCTGATCAGGAAATAAAAATAATGGTGATGACAGGGATAAAAGTGGTGATAAGGATAAGCCAAATTTGCAGAAGGATGAGGATAAGCTAGATTTGCACTATGGTAAGCTCGCTTGTGTCAGCGAGTGTTGACTCGAGAGTGTGCCAACGAATGCTGACTCAACCTGACCTTGGTCTTTACCCACCATGGTGCCCAACCACAGCAGTGACCGCTTGGCGACTGTGGAAGCTCACGAGCTTGGACGGGGCTCGATCTGCCGACCATGGGTATGTGAGGCAAGAGCATTCCACTGTACTAACCAGACGACTAAAGTGAAGGTAACAATAACAATAAAAGGAATCATAGCAACAGTAATATTCATAATAGAAGTGTTTAAAATCACAATGAACAAGATAAAGATAAGTATTAATCACACCAATAATCAGTAAATGGAAAATATAGAATTTAGAATATCTAAAGAAATATCACAATGATAAGAAAAAGCTGACATAAGAGAGAGAGAAAGAGAGAGAGAGAGTGACAAAGAAAGAAAAACGTTTTTGAAGTGAAATAGCAAATACACGAACGCTCCCACATAAAGTCACATCATCGCCCATCATGAATAGCACAACAAAAACAACATAAACAAAAATTGCAAAATACCAAAAACAAGTAATGAAAAAAAACATTTCATAGTTAAACCAAACAACTAAACAACAAACTATCATTAATTCTTACCTCTTACGACAATTAGCAATTAGTTTGAAGTTTAAAGAGAACCAACGCCAGTTATCCAATATCTCCCGACCAGTACAATGTCTATAAAATGACTGGGGTCAAGAAATCGCGCATTGCAACAGATCACACAGATCATTAAGGAGAAATTAATATTTGTGTCACCCTGAACGACTGACTACGATAAGATTAATCTTGCTTCGGCAATGAACTGGCTACTGATAAGGCAGCCTTCGATGACCATTGAGAATAACATTTCGTAGAATAATGCATAGCTATTTACATGGGTATATTGTGGATGTGTAGATATAGATGTGTATGTGGATATATATAATTGTATATATACTGGTGTGTCAAAAGAGAATAAAGCTTTCAGCAAACCTGAGAGAACTATAAGCACTAATCTAACACAGGTCGCCCATGCATCAACAAGACCAAATGGAAATCTTGTACATTCCATAAGACCACAATGGATTGGAAAAGCTGTTAATGGTTTAGCTTTGTTCGAAAGATCTGATAATAAGTTTTATTCAAGTCTAATTCTGAAATTTATTTGGCACCAATTAACTTGTGCAAATCTTCTTCAATCGTACATGAAGTTTCAGCATGGAAAATAATGATTGAATTTAAGGATCGGTACCCAATGGCCATTCTATATGTTCCATCTGACTTTTTCACCATCACTACAGGAGAACTGAATGGAGATGTAGTGTTGTATGATCCCTTGTTCCAATATAGTATCTACTTCCTCTTCAAAATGAGCTTGCAATTAATGTGGACAAAAGAATCAAGAAGGATATCATGGTTAATTGTACAACCTGGTAATTCAGAAAACACATCTGTATATATCTCTAACAGGGTTTTAACACTGGCATTTCCCTTAGTGGAAACAAAGTAGGAACAAGGTACCTGTGCCAATCCTTCGGTTTATTGCAGCACAGATTATGGACACATGACTTCAAAGTGGAGTGAAAACGTTCATCCCTTCCGTTTCGTTAGGGGGATTGAGTGCGATGAACAGAGACTGTACTCCCAGCAATCCATGCAACTCGCCCAATCTATTAGGTTAGGATGTAACGATGTCCTTCTCTGGTTGGAAGATTTAAAGGACCTACTAAATCTATAGCTACTCTAGAAAATGGTTTAGTTAATATTGGCACAAGCTTTAGAGGAACTGGAGCTACTCAGCCTTTGGAGATAAAGGTCTCAGGATCTACAAAAATATCGAACATCAGAGCTTAAATTTGGTCATTGCAAATCCTCTTTCATTCTAGATTCTGTCTTTGTGTGTGAAAAAGACGCGCCAGTGGACTTTCATGAACTAGAGAAAGAACGAAGGTACAGTAGTCTAGAAGGACAATTGGGTAATGTTTTCCTTTTTTCATTTGAGATTTTGATTTCTAACATTTCCTGTAAATAAGGCCATCAACTTTCTCATAGCTAAAGATGCTGCAAGCTCCCAAGTTTTCTTTCTTACTGATATTAAATTTAACCAGATAATTGTGAACTTTCACTTTTTCACACTTGATACGTCGTCGGGTAATACTTCACCGGATACAATGATAGATGAGCAACCAACGTCACGAGGGATCGTAAAGGCCCAAGACCCATGAAGCATACCAGAAGCTAAGAATTCCCTTTGAGGTTATGTCATCAAAACTGAACCCAACTTTATCACCCCTTTAAACTTTAATGGATTCTTAGGAGTTAGGTTTGATGTGCCAAAGCTCTTTACAATGACACTGAACTGTCATCTTACTGGTATTAGTAGCAGGTATAAATTCCTCTGATCCATAAGACTTTGGGCTTCTTCCCCCATGCTCACCACGATTAACCTTTGGGTATGTATTATATGTAAAAGCCTAACTGTCAGCTAGCCATCAAGGGAAGAGGAACTACGTTCTTTGATAAATATTCTCACATTAGATGAAAAAGAAATAATCTGATCGAAATTCATGAATTCCCTTATGGATACACACTTCTCAACATCCCACGATTCAAGCCACTGATAAAACGACCTACCTAAATATATATATACAGAAAACTGTTGATATATCTACATTTAATTTTACTTGACCTAAAAATCTGTTCGATAAAGAAGAGCTTTCTGCTTTATAATATATAGCTTCTGGAGAAAGACAAGTAGATATGCTTCTGGCTTTACCAGTCAAGACATCCCAACCGAACAGCGGACAGGTCTGGTGATACTCCAAGAAGACAAGCTAACCGTTCAAACCTCACGAGATAGAACGCGATGTCCTATCCATCCCTAAAGACAAAGATGGATCACAAGTTGCATCTACACTTGCTGGAACATAATTACAACTATCAGCCTTAGCCATTTCATGTTCATGAGCCAATTTTATCTTCTGTCTCTCAGCTTCAATCCCAGCTTCCTCCTTATCTCTTTCAGCATCAAATCTAAGCTTCTCTAATTCTCTCTCCTTAGCTCTTTCATCCCTATTTGCAGCTTCTTCTCCAATAGATAAAGCAGCATCTCGGCCCGAGTCCAAAACATTACCAGCTGTTTTAATAATTTAAATGAACAATAATACATGTCAAAACGAAAGATTAACCTAGTACCTAGTAACAGCAAAGACCAACTTAACGCTCAACAAATGAACGTTCAGCATGCATGTGTAGCCTGCACCAACCAGGCAATATAATGCAAACAAATTCTCTGCAAGAATAACAAGCAAGTACTAAACATATAATTAGACAGTAACTCGCCTTCGGGACCCAATGATAGCGAGGATTCAGTAGGTAATATCCTAACAGAAAAAAATCAGTATATGGGTCCTGGCAAAGTCGCCACATATAAGTATTGGATTTTTATAAATTTTGGATTGTTCAAAGTTGGGTAACCAAACACAAAATTACTTAACAATAGATTTATTAATGGTTAAATCAGAAATACAAAAACAAAATGGAAATAATTTGCCAATTCATACCAAATAAAAAAATAAATAAATTATCAGAATCATGAATATTGACACCCCCCCCCCCCCAAAAAAAAAAAGGAATATGCAAAATATTACAAAATTAAAGAAATGAAAATAACATAATGGTGGCAGACAAACAAAACAACTGAAATCGAAATAGGCCACGGTAAACAAAACCAATCCAAAAATGAACGAAAGAATCATAAAATTATAAGATGTAGTTATTAACAAAAAAAAAAAAAAAAAAAAAAAAAAAAAAAAAATCAGTATAGTTCCAAAATCTAATTTTCACAAAAAATGGTAATCTCACTTGGTTGCAGATGTCTCTATTACTTATCGTATGAGGTACCGAGGAATCTTGATGCACAAAAATGGAGCATCTCTTTCAGGACGATCCTCTGAACCGGCCCTTATCGAGAGTCCTAATCAAGTCAAAGTAAATGTATATACATCACAATAATGATAATAATTCAACTGTGCATTTCGCAATGTCATATTTAGTGATGCCGGCAATACTAATCGAATATTAAAACAATATATTTCTAACTTCACCATCCAAGAGTTAGTGGAACACTAAGTCATGGCGGGTCATCAACCCCGAAGCAGGGTTCGAGCGGCTCGACCCGCCACCAACGCACTGAGGCGGCGAACCCAATATTCGCGCAAGATATGAAAAAACTGAACGTTGAAAAAAGTTACGCTTCATACATACACACACACAGGTATGTATATACATACATTGTATATATATTTATATATAAATATATATATATATATACATATATATATATACATATGCATGTATACACAAAGACACAATAAATGTTCCAGGGAAATTAAATATATTGAGTGTCGCCGAGTCACCCCTTTTGCAAATCGTATATGTATATATATATAAATATATATATATATATACATATATATATATATATATATATATATATATATATGTATATATATATATATATATATATATATATTTTTTTTTTTTTTTTTTTTTTTGTGTGTGTGTGTGTGTGTATGTGTGTGTGTGTGTAATCACCATCAGTTGATACAGAACAACAGAGTAATATAACAATTGCAAAGAAAGAATGTCATACATAATGAGTAAAAGGATAATGGCGCACTACTGCGAGAGAAAGAGAGAGAGAGAGAGAGAGAGAGAGAGATTTACATACACACATTCTCTAATATATTTACACACACACAGAAAGAGAGACGTAGACGTAGACGTGTGTGTATATATGTGTGTGTATATATATATATATATATATATATATATATATATATATATATAGAGAGAGAGAGAGAGAGAGAGAGAGAGAGAGAGAGAGAGAGACGTAGACAGACTGACTGATGGATACACACAAACCAAAGCCTGGTGTGGACAGCTCTCTACTTCCCCCGCAAGGAAATGGCTTCGGGACACATTTCAGAATAGGATGGAGGAGATTCAGCTTTCAGGATGGTTGTGTAAGTGGGCCTGCTGGTCCTGAGCTTCCGGAGAATCCTCAGCGTCAGGATTTCTCAGGACCATAAAGACCACTTGGCGCCTCTCCACCACGGTATCAGTCCCCATGCACACCCAACAGCATCCTCTGAGACACGCTAAGAGTAGGATCAGGGTGAGGACGATTAGGATGATGATGAGGCGGATTGGGATGCGTTGGTAGTACTTTTGTGGCTTAGGGTAGGAGTTGAGGGTGTTCAGGTTCTTGTCGTCGTAGAGGGAGACGAGGTCGTTGTAGGTGTGGATCGGATTCTTCTCGTCAGGGTCGTTGGCGACGACGTCCTTGGATGCGCTGCCGTGCTTGCCGTTGTCGTGTTTGTTGTAGGCGGGGTCGTTGTGATGCTTGAACTTGTTCTTGTTATCAGAAGTGAGGACAACTCCTCGATCTTGCGTCACGTCGCTGGTCCTTCCGAAGAGATATGGCTCTTGTGCGTTGCCGTTATCGTTTCTCCCGCTGCCGAAGACGCCAGCAGAGGCACTGTGAGCGAGGACCAGGAACAGCAACAGGAAGCCCAAGAACCTCGGCAGAAAGGAACCCCGAGGGGCTTCCTCACTCCCACTCCTCACGACGAAGCCGGCCATCACTCAGCACTTCCGTGCGATGTCCTACTCTGCCCTTTCCCCTCAATGAGGATTGAAAGGGACAGATTTTCTCCTGTTTCTTCCCAACTCAAGAGAGAAATTTCGTGCCAATCTTCTGCTTGTTTTGTCTCCTGTTCGTCAATGAGCAAAAGGAATGCGACCTTTTTCTACACAGTTGCCAGCACAACCTCCTTCCTCTTGTATCACTCTGTGGTGAGGATCTGCGTATATAAAGTGTTCCGTGAGTTCCTTTTTATTAGAATTGAAAATGAGGGGCTGTAAGAGGATTGAGAGAGGAAATGAGAGGTCCATAAATATTTGTTTCGTAGTGAGAGGAATAAAATCATGATAATAACAACCTTTATGACAAGAATAAGAAAACTAAAATAATGATGGAAATTACAGCAGAAGAGATAGTGATAATAGATACGATACACAAACTACCATTCACTAATACCTCTTCCGCAGTCGGAGAACCGTCACATCTCCGGTTCTTACTGAAGTCGTCCGTCCTGCTCTCTGGTTCTCTCGAGACAGCGCCAACGCAGTACCTGATCTCACACACTGAGGCTTTTAAGGAGAAACTATTATCTCTGTCATTTCGAACAACTGGTTGCAGGAAGGCGATAAGAGTCACATATCTTTCTTGGATACCGAGGTCACCACGCATGGTTACTGATTATGTTTTTCAGTGACTTCCTGAAGTGACTTTTCATGGAAAATCGCACATCTACCTATACAGACATACACACACACTCTCAGATGGTGTGGAGGACAGTGTCACGAGCTCCCTAATCTGTCCCCTCTCCATTTTTAACAAAGAAGAACTTCCAGGAAACTAAATAACTTGTTGCAAATGGATATCATCACCGTAAAATGACCAAAATGTATTTACTTTTAGGATAGAGTCTGCTCGGCTACCTAGCTAAGCTGTGTCGTGTGCACTGTGCATGTATATTATTCTTGTTAATCTGTTATCTCGCTATCATTCTCGTCATGTCCGCTTCAACGAAAGATGCAAATGATTCAAACGCTGTTTGCATTTTTAATCGTTTTATCTTTTTAAAAATCGATTTTTCAAGTATCTCTCAGCACTTTGTGCCTCCGTCTTTGAACGAGTTGGAAACTGAGCTGTTCGCCGCCCATTGACTGGTTAGGTATTTGATTTGAGGTGTAATTTCCTTTAATTGACTTATTCATCTGCCATACACGCACATATATATAATTGACTTATTCATCTATTCATATGTAATTCATCTTGTTCATATTTAATTGACTTATTCATCTGCCTGGGAGTCGAAGGAGGAGAACTGACAGAAGACATGCAGTCTAGGAAAGAGCAAACACACATCAATGGTTTCGTTTAGAAATTGAGCATTGCAAGAAGACTTTCTAAGAATCTGTATTTACGGCCAGATTTTCATACCTTGGGAGCAGGTCTGTCTTAAAAGGATTAACGTAACTAGCCTAACCAAGTGACGTTACCAAGGTATAGCTTTTTTTTTTTTTTTTTTTTTTTTTTTTTATGAGGAAATGTGATTTTATTTTCACCTCCGCTTTAGAGATATTCATAACTTGATACATACATGCACACAAACAGATATGTATATATATGTATATATATATAATATATATATGTATATTTATGTACGTATACATATCTATAGCTATATCTATCTATCTATATATGTGTGTGTGTGTGTGTACGCCATTATCATTATATCTATGGTGATGAAAGTGGTAATAGTGATAAGGATAATAATAATATTGAAATCAGGATAATAGGAATAGTGATAATAATAAGGGTAATCATAATAATAATAGTATCAATAATAAGGATAATAATAATGATAATAATCATAATGTTGATAATAATGATACTAATGATAATAGTAATGATAACAATATTAATAATAATAATAATAATGTAAATAATGACAGAAATGAAAATTATAATAATAATACTAATAGCTATGATATTAATGATAATGATGGTGTTGATGATAGTAATAACATTAATAATAATGATAATGTTGATGATAATGATGATAATGATGATGATGGACCTCATAATAGCAGAATTCAAATAACGCAAAATTCAAATTTGCATATAATTTTTCACTCTCCTTATACCATTAATATTAATAATGATCATAATTATCAACAATAATCGGATAGATAAAAATGATAAAATAAATTGAAAATTAGGAAATTGATAATGTTGAAAATATATAATGCTAATAGAATTACTCATAATTGAATAATGAAAATATACTAAGATAACTATGATCTTATTTATCATATCTACTGCACGGGGACGGATATCAATAATAATCTATTTGACACTTCACAATCTGTGGCACTAAAAAGGCTGAATGTTACTAGGCCTAAAGCTAAAAAAACATAATTCTGTCTTTGAGCATAACTGACAGCAATCCATAAACACGTGTGGTTATTAACCCTATAAAGGTATTTGAAGAAGAGTTTGGCCTCCGGACCGTAAACATTAATTACGTTAAATAAAACATCTTTTCCGTGAACTGTTCTCAACACTTCTTAATTAAGTTCAGTTGGAGATAAGGCGAGTCGGGATAAAGATAATGGAAGGACGATTGAGATCAGAGGTATTCGACGAGCGGTTCATTGGAGAACTGCGACATGAGCTGCGGTTTGGCCACCAGCATCTGGACGATGGCCTTCTTCTTGGTCGTCTTTCTTTGGCTCTTCATCCTGGCGGCGGCGGCGGCGGCTGCCTCCTCCTGCGTCTCGTATCCATCTGGGAGCACCTCGTTCGACACCAGCTGCGATGACATGCTGCTGCTGACCTTCTGCGGGCGAGTCGACGAGGCTGTCGCTACGGGGTTCCCTTCAAGGTCGAGCTGACGGGTGGAGATGGCCTCGGCGCTGGGCCGCGTCGCCGACACCGTCTCCTCCGGATGGAAGGGCTCCTTGTGGTGACACGCCTGCTTCTGCCGGAAGAAGCAGATGAGGTCCACCAAGATGAGGAGGCCGAGGATGACCGCGACAATCGTGATGACCTCCACGATGCCGAGGCTGCTCTCGGGCTCCCGCTCCACGCAGTAGCGGCCGAGCATCGTGTCG
>BOPN01004157.1:62813-65313 GCA_017312705.2 Penaeus japonicus | reverse complement strand
AATACACGACACAAAGAGACCCAGGGCAAGACCAATGACCAGATGGCGGGATGAAATAGCGAAATTCGCAGGAGTAAACTGGAATCAGAGGACACAAGACCGTAATGACTGGAAAAGATTGAGAGAGGCCTACGTCCTGTAGTGGAATGATACAGGCTGATAATGATGATATATGTATATATATGTATATATATGTATATATATATGTATATATGTATATATATGTATATATATGTTTATATGTATATATATGTATATATGTAGATATATGTTTATATGTATATATGTATATATATGCATATACATATGTATATATATATGTATATATGCATATATATACATACATATGTATATATATGTATATATTTATATGTATATGTATGTATATATATGTATATATATATATGTACATATACATATATGTATATTTATACATACACACACATATATATACACACCAGCGAGTGATTTTCCTTTCGGGAATCGTAACTTTATCAGGAAAAGTAACACCATCGCAGCTACGTACATCATCTTCATTCCTCAAACGTTTCGAAGTTTACTAACTTCATCATCAGTGCTAAAAATAGACATAAAAGAACCGTTAATACAGAGCAGATTTCAGCTAAAAAACAATTTAGAATAGCACACTAAACAAGTAAAAAGGCTAAATAAAAGATAAATATTACTAAAAGGTTGTTAACATTGTAAAAATAGCTGAACAACACTTATAAAAATGGTGGTATAAGAAAGATAAAAGGTTAACGAGAAAATATGAATAAAAAATAAAAGCGAGTTATATACAGTAAATAACACACAACAGCTCTCAGGTTGAACGTTTTGTTTACTACCTGAATTCTAAACATCCGAATTTAAAGTTTACGTATGAAATTGAACATGACTTAGTAATCATAACAAATGATGGCGGCTGTTTCTCAACAACGGTTTATAGAAAACCAACTTTTACAGATTTGGGCCTTAACTACTTTAGTTATTCCCCCAAGACTTTCAAATTAAACAGTAACACTAATCAACGGAGCCTACAATATTTGTTCAGATTGCGTAAGCTTCCACCAGGAGATAAAGTTCCTACATATTATTTCATACAGAACTCATACCCCAGCAAAAATTTCTACAGTCTTAAGAAGATTCTTGAACAAAACAACTCCCTTCTACTCCTTAAGGCGACGTGGTTACTAAAAGATGTTTGTTACATCACATTGCCATATCTTGGACATTTAAGTTTTAACATAAGAAAGGAACTGCAGAAAATCTTCAAAGATTGTTTCCCTCAAATTGATTTTGGATTTATCTTTAAGACACACACTACGATGCGTTCTCTCCTGAACAAAACGGTACCTTTGCCCTTTGCTCTTCATTAAATCATGTGTTGTATATTAATTCAAATGTTCGAGATGTAACTCTCGATATGTAGGTAGCACCACACGTCCTCTACAGCACCGTATCCTTGAGCACATGGGAAAATCTTATCGTACTGGTGTTCAGCTGAGTTCACCATCATCATCTGCCATCAGAGGACACTGCTATTCCACTGGACATCCACTCACACAAAAGGATTTCCAAATTCTAACCTCTTCCTCACACAGACTTAACCTCATCATCTTGGAATCACTGTTTATCTCGAGGATGAAGCCAGAGCTAAACAACACAACTGCCATCCCATTACACACCCAATGATTCCAGATTTTTTCACTGTAAGATTTCTCTTTTATTGGTCATGTGTTTTGTAATAATTTTTGTTTGTGTTTTTTACTGTTTATAACTCGCTTTTATTTTTTATTGATATTTTCTCGTTAACATTTTATCTTTCTTATACCGTTCAGCTATTTTTACAATGTTAACTACCTATAAAGTAATATCTATCTTTTATTTAGTCTTTTTACTTGTTTGAACCATTGTTACTTTAAATTGTTTTTAGCTAATCTGCTCTGTATTAACGGTTCTTTTATGTCTATTTTTAGCATTGATGATGAAGTTAGTTATGATGTACGTAGCTGCGTACGTATATATATATATATATATATATATATATATATATATATATATATATATATATATATGTATATATATATATATATATATATATATATATATATATATGTATATGTATATATACATATATATATATATATATATATATATATATATATATATATATATATATATACATATACATACATATATATATATATATATACATATATATATATATATATGCATATATATATATATATATATATATATATATATATATATATATATATATATATATACACACATATATACATATATATATACATATATATATGTATATATATGTATGTTTATACATATATATATATACATGTATGTATATAAATGTATATATATACATATGTATATATGTATATATATACATATGTATACATATATATACATATCTACATATATATATATAAATATATAAATATATATACATGTATATATATATATATATATATAT
>BOPN01004157.1:55313-57813 GCA_017312705.2 Penaeus japonicus | reverse complement strand
TGCCCAATATATATGTCGTTTTTTTATGCCTCTGTTGCGTGTGTATCTTGTGTTTTTGGATGTTGTATTTACTCGGACCGTGTGGAGAAACATTGGTAGATTATATAATAATGATCATAATTGTAACCTTAACTAGGGTTGGTAATAACCAGAAAAAAGCAAGCAGACAGTTGGAAAAAGTAGAATGAGAAATAGATACAAATGAATAGACTGAGAAATAGATACAAATAGATAGACAAAGAAATAGATTGATTGAAAGGCAGATACTTAGATAACCAGAGCGAGAAAAAGAGGGGAAAAACCTGAATGAATAAATGAATAGTTAATGTATAGGTAAGCATTCGCAAAGGTTAATGAATAGAGATATGTATCAAGAAGTGAAGTTTCCTTTTTTCCTTTGCACTTGGTCGTGACTCCTGCGAGGCCGATACATGGAAGACATCGCTTCTAAAATTATGGTGCATCATCAGCTTGTTTATGTTAGCCTATCTGTCAGTCATGTTTTCTTCTTCTTCTTCTCCTCCTTCTTCTTCTTCTCCTTCTTCTTCTTCTCCTTCGTCTTCTCCTTCTTCTTCTCCTCCTTCTTCTTCTTCTCCTTCGTCTTCTCCTTCTTCTTCTCCTCCTTCTTCTTCTTCTCCTTCGTCTTCTCCTTCTTCTTCTCCTCCTTCTTCTTCTTCTTTTCCTCTTTCGAAACTTCCTTTTCTTTTCTAGAATATGTTCATCTACAAGAAGAATTATATTCCACAGAAAATATTAATGATGCACTTAATGATACAGTAGGCTACGGACTGACTATCAAGAATGTTTGTTATGGCGTTTTCAGTTTATGTAATAGTTTTGCTCAAGGCGAGGACCTCCCTAATGTTATTTAATAATGGTAATATTGATAATAAGTTGTATTTCTATTATCTGCATTACACAAGGCAAATCATCTAACGCAAATGGTCGATTAAGTAATTATATATCACATCAATATGCAAACTATATTCTATGTGTAAGCTTTATGACGTATATATTAATAAATCATTAATAAAATATGTTTTCTTCATCACCGAATCATAGTTGACAAATGCTCAATAATTACCATAATTCTTCGTACGATAAAGCTACCATCTGGATTTTCATCTATTTGGGAATGATAAAAGACGGTATCATACACATAACATTTTATATATTGAATCACATAACATTTTCACCAATGATAACAACAGCAAAGCATAATAGGTAAAGAAATAGATATCATATAACTATGTAACATTGTAGCGGGGTCGTCTGGTCGTGAGTGCCCTACCGACCCGCTATGATTATTCACGCTAAAACTGGAAAAGGGTAACTGTAGTCGTTCACTATTTTCCTGCTATGGTCATTAGTTATTTTCATTAATCATGTCATGCAACTCATTCATTAATTTACCATGATTAACTTAGTTTTACCCTTTTAATGGTAATTCATTTATAATTTAAAAAATAGACTGACTGGAACAGCTCGTGGGGGATCTTACACTTATACTCTAGTACAATCATTTATTATCTTTATAATTTATAAATATCACTCGTGCCGTAAGAAAAAAGTCACCAATAACAGCCTTTTTAATATATGTGCCAATACCATCACAAAATAACGAGTAAATACTTAGCTTTTAATCACGAGTGCGAGACCGGGAAGGGGGGGGGGGGACAGGAGCGTGCGTCCAGCCAGTCATAAGCGTGAGCGTGAACTCCGACACCCCTGAAACGATCCTGATTGGCTGAACTAACACGCCCGTTGACCTGATTGGCCGATACCCAATTAGGGGGCATATCTTATTAATGGCTTAGATAGTTGAAATCAAATGTTAAAAGCACATACATTAAAGGGTGAACATAAAAAAGTACATCATAAAACAATTTAACAATCAATAAAAGACAAAATTACAATATAAAAGGTACGCACGAAAAAATAAAAATGTCTCCGTCAAAAAAAAGTACAAAAAAGAAAATAAAGAGCAACTCGAACCGAGAACGGAAGTGGGCCCTTTTCAACGGGCATTTAAGTGGTTTTATCAATTTGCAATCATGAATCCAGAGCCAGGTGGACCCCAGGGTTCACTACAAACAGGATTATAGATTATATTTACATTTCATTATCTATCACACGTTAAACCATTATGCGCACCTGATTAATATAAGTCTAGTATGTTCAAATATATCATATGATTTAGACTCTTACGTTAATGATAATGACAATGATAATGAAAGGATAATAAACATGATAATAAAGATAATGATGATAATAATCATGATAATAAAGATAATGATGATTATTACTATTATGATTATAAATACAATGATGGTAATAATTGTGTTAAGGATATTGGTAATAACAACTATAACAACAGCAACAGCAAAAACAACAATAATGATAACAAGAATACTACTAATAATGATAATACTGATTATAATGATAATGGAAAAAATATATAATGATAACAATGATACAACTAATAATAATGATGATGCAA
>BOPN01004157.1:47813-50313 GCA_017312705.2 Penaeus japonicus | reverse complement strand
GTAATGACTTACAAGACATTTTGTAGTCCAAAGCGAATGCCCATGTACAGCATACCTTGTTTAGTATATAAATATTTCTGACTAGATGTGTAACGTGTTTTTTGTATCACAGTATGAATCGTTCGTGCCAGCCGTCGCGTCTCGGCTAGGCGGTTTGTGGAAGGTTCTCGATCTTGAGAGACGTGTAGGGCGGAGGCGGGGCGACCACGTCTCGCATTACGTCATCATACGAAGGAGGAAGGTCTTCGGCGAGGATCTCGGAAGCTGGTTTTCTCTCGTTTTCTTCCGGTCTTCCTTCGACGCCCCTCTCTCCTGCTCCTCCTCCTCCTCCTCCTCCTCCTTCTCTTCCTTCTGCCGCGCCTCTGTCCTTGCACTTTTCCCTGCACGCGAGCAAGAGCCTGCAGGCGCCGAAGAGGGCGACGAGGACGAGCGCCGCGCACAGCATCGGCAATCTGAAGTCCAGGATCTTGGCGGAGGTCTTGCCCGACGCCTTGCAGTCGGTCCCGAGAGACACCTCGGCCGGGAACGTCACATAGAGCTCGTCCAGACCCGTGCACAGCCACAGGGTCTTCGCGTGCTCGTCTCCGCTGAGAATCAACCTGCAGTAGTCCCACAGCAGGTTGCTCCGGGGCACCACGTACCACCAGCCCCCAAGGTCGTCCTGCACGACGTTCGCCTCCTGTATATCCATCACCTTCGTCAGGATGGTCGGGAACGCCGGGGACTGCACCGTGTACTCGAATTCCTCTCTCGCAGTCCAGAAGTACAGCGAATGCTTATCCAGAGGAACGTTCAAGTTAATCCTGACAATCTTTCGGTTCCCGTCCAAAGGGCACACCTTGATGGCGGTCGCGCGGAGGAAGATGTGGCAAACCAAAATCAAGACACATGGCGACAGCCGGTAACTCCGCGCCATCTTCTGACCGCGGAATAATATGATAAGTAAGCCTTACTTCGCGTCAGTAATTTCAACGACTAAACAGAACCGATCCGAGAGGTTGTATTTATAACCTTCCTTCCCGCGCATGCGCCGACGGGGCTGTGATCCCAGCGAAATGGACTGCTAGAAATTGGCCCGTGAACCACCATTTCATCGCGTGGTGTAACTGTTATAAGTTGATTGGAATTGTGTTTTTTTCACGTCTGATATTCGTATTTTTATTTGGTGCTGCTAAGTGACGAGAGGTGCAGAAGCTTCGATAGTATAGTCTTCGAAAAAAAACTTTTCTTTCAAGAGTTGCTACCGCGTGGTAGTACTATCCCTTAATGTTTTATTTAGATATGATAAAACGGTGTTTACAAGTGATACTGTGGGTAAACAACCAAACAGTATTACCGTTCTGCTATATTTTGTTATCATTAATATCATCATCATTGTTACTGTCACCATCAGCAGCAGTATTAGCATCACCATTACAATAATCATAATTATCGGTAATATTTATTTAATTTCTTATCCCGCTTTTATCTGACTTTGGCAACGTTGTGACGAAATAATAATAAAATAAATACAATGATACCTCATTTCACTATATATAACCATGTGTATTCCCCAACCTCAGTGCACAAGGTCTCTTTCACTGGGTGCGTCATGAGACATTCACTCAGCTTATTTCGACTGAGGAGCACGTGCTTGCATTCAGCAAGACAAAACTTAGAATTCTGATAAGTCTCAAAGATGAACGCAGTTGCCAAGAGTTCCTTCTGGTGACGTTTTCCTCTTTCGGGTTTTTGGGGCTTTGTCGCAGGATGAGGAACAATAGATGATGTTTTCTTTTTTTTCTATTTTTTAAAGGAGTTTACTTTTAAAGAAAATAAGAAGGTTAGACGATCGAAAGAAATTGGGACTTGTGGACAAAGATCACATCCTCCATGACACTGGTCGGAGGGTAGGGAGCGAGCGGCGCGTCGAATCACTTCTCTACGTTATTTTCAAACCTTGCACTGCCGGTAGTAACAGGTAACGATGACACAACATTTTTCAGGCTGGTTATGTATGTATATATGTTTTTTTTTTATTATTCTCAATATGAAAGAAAAACAGAGTGGATCCAGACGTTTTTTCGTGTTTTTTTTGCGCACCTCATTTTTTATTTCAACGCACGTACAAGCACACTCACTAATCCTTGTGGACAGGTGCAAAAACAGATAGACTTCTCATTGTAATGGAGATCCTGTCCGTAGAGGGTCAGCGATGGCCTGGTAACACCAAACGATATCAATAGTGGAAGAGTGCCATTGTCAATAAGCTTAGGTCGATACGTGTGTGTGTGTCTGTATGTATGTATGTATGTATATATGAATGTATGTATATATATATATATATATATATATATATATGTGTGTGTATGTATGTATGTGTGTGTGTGCATGTAATTTTAACTATAGGAAAGTCTGGGGCAAGATAACGCACATTCAACATTTCCGGAGGCGAAATAAACGTGGATTTTGACCTTGTCATACATCGGGGGGAAATCAGCATAAACGATCCATTGTATTT
>BOPN01004157.1:27813-35313 GCA_017312705.2 Penaeus japonicus | reverse complement strand
AGTTGTCTAATTGTTGTGGCTTTGTTGTAGCGGGGATAAAAGCAACATGACAAGCACACACACACAAACACGCACATACACACACACACACACACACATACACACACACACACACACACACACACACACACACACACACACACACACACACATACACACACACACACACACACACACACACACACACACACACACACACACACACACACACACATATATATATATATATATATATATATATATATATATATATATATATATATATATATATATATGTATATATGTATGTATGTATGTATGTATATATATATATATATATATATATATATATATATATATATATATATATATATATATATAAATATATATATATATATATGTATATAATGTATATATATATATATATATATATATATATATATATATATATATATATATATATAAATATATATATATATACTAAATAAAAATTAGAAGAAGAAAAAAGAGCACATGTGTATGTACATTCTTCTATATTCCTATCACATCATGCTAGTTGGCCATGGGAAAGATCATTAGCTAGTTATGCTAACACCCTAAAGGAGGCCAGGAGTTTTTGGTATTATTATTATTTTTTTTTTTTAATATTTGTAATTACCTTACAGCAACAACTATTGCTATTACTACTACTGCTACAACAACAACTACTACTACTACTATGGAACTACTGCAATTAGTGATGATAAAGATAATGATGATAAGGTTAAGGATAAGGATGATAAGGATAATGATAATGAAAATATTGATGATAATAATGATGAAGATGATAATGAGGTTGTAATGGTGATCGTAACAATAAAATGATTATAATAATGGTAATGATAGTAATAATGATATCAAAAATAAGAATGAGAATAGTAATAGCGACAATAATAATGATAATAATAACAATAACAACAACAATAATATTAAAATCGAGATATTACTATCACCACCACGGTTCTTATCACAACTATAATAATAACGATAATAACTTGAGAATTTAACAAGAGCTTCACCTCTCCTAAAATCCTCCATCTCCCCCCGCACCCTCTCCCCCTCCACCACCACCTCCCTTCCCTTCACCCCCCCCCCTCTCCCTTCCCCCTCTATCTAAAATTATCCCCATTCAGTCGCCACTCAATCCGTCGCCGTTTCATCTAAGAATTAATTGAAATATATCAAATAAAATATATCTTTTAGCTTTGCTCTTTTACAAACATTTCCTATGACGGCCGATGTTAGAAAGCTAGTAGGCACTAAACCATAGTCCCCCCTTCTTCCCCCCTTCCCCCTTCCCCCTCCCTCCCTCCCTATTGGAATGACCTGGAACCGCCAATGTTAGTGACACGAAATGGTCAAAGTGGGCGTATTAATGATACGAATGAAACGGCAATATGGCATAATAATAACAATGCAATGGTATCAATATTGCTATTACCATTGCTACTTTTACTACTAATACTACTATTATTACTGTCTATGATTTGATATTTATGACAACAGAAAAAGCAACAACAATAAAAATACGGTAATGATGATAATGATGATAATGATAATAATAATAATAATAATAATAATAATAATAATAATAATAATAATAATAAGGATAAGGATAATGATGATAATAAAATAATAATCATCATCATAATAATAATTATAATAATAATCGTAATACTGATGACAGTAAGAATGAGAATAACAATAGCAATAATAATAATGATGAAAATGTAATTGATGATAATCATAAGGTTAATAATAACAGTGATGATAATAAGAATAAGAATAACGATAACAATGATAATGATAATATTATCATTAATGATGATAATAAGAACAGGAAAACGAAAAAGAAAAATAAGAATAAGAATAATACAGGAGAATAATAACATGAATGATGATTATGATGATAATGATGATAACAACAATAATGATAATGGTAATGATAGTAATGATAATGCTGGCAATAAAAATAGTGATGATGATAATAATAATTATAATAATAATGATAATGATAGTAGTAATGATGATAACAGTAATAATGATAATGATAAAGATAATAAGAATGATAATAATTATAACAATAATGATAAAATATAATGATGATGATGATAATGAATAATAATAATAGTATAGTAATAATAGTAATAGCAATAATAGTAATAATAAAAATAATAATAATAATAATAACAATAATAATAATAATGATAATGATAATAATGGGTATAGATAGAGCAAAGAAGTAGCGTGCATGCGGGTCATAGAAAGGTCAAATCATACATCTTATTAAATGCAACGAAATACATTAAGCGAAAGTAGGCCAGTTATAATGTTTCGAAAGTATCAAACGTTATCTTTTTTTTTTTTTTCTAAACAAGCTGTTATTGCCATAGGATGATTGTTGACGTCACCTCATCTGCTCGTGTCTCGGTATTGTGAACACTGCTCAACACTGCAAGAATCTGCAATCACGTTGGCATGAATAATAGATCAGTAAGTGTGCAAGCAAGTTATGTATATGAGACGACTAGGTCGAGCAGAGCGAAAACAAAGGACTAGCGACAAAAACAAAAGATGAACGACATGCGTATATCTTCCAACGTGTAAACACAATATGGCCTCCGTGCGTGTTCTAAGATTAATTAAAACTCTTAATTATGTCATGATATTCAATCACAACTTTCTTCCATATAATGAATCACTAATTAACTTGCCTCACACATAGAATAATGCAAGAAAGGATAATCCACTGAAACAAAAGTTTTAGCATTGTATATGTATGAGTATATATATTTATATTTCGAAAAAAAAAAATATCACAGTTTATAAATGCAGCACAAACAGGAAACGACAACGCACTTATTCAACACTTTTAGATGCAAGATTTCTCACTAACACATTTTGTATCACATTTGGTCACGGAAAAAATATACATTTGGCACTTATCACTAACACATTTCTAATTATCATCACCACCGATGATCATGAGTAAAGTAAATGCAATTAAGCACTCGCACCGCATGGCAACCTAGTTCATTGCAAGATAATTATCACTTAACAAGCTTCTGGTATGAGAGATTCGTCCGGTTCATACATAACGTGTTTTTTTTTTTTTTTTTTTTTTTTTTTTTTTAATCGGCGCTCTGACACTTCACGGTGAGAATAACGCTCGTTTACGGTTTCGGTGAAGATAAGACTCGTTTTCAAAGTTGAAGGTAAGTATAGAGCTTATTTTCGAGGTTCAAGGGAAGAATAATGTTCGTTTCCGGGGCTTAAACTGAGAATAGAACTCAGTTTCACTGTTCAAGGTGAAACTAACGCCAGTTTTCATAAATCAAGGCAGATAAAGGTCTTCATACGGCTTGCAGGTTGCAGTCACGTTCATTTTCAAAGTCCAGAGTGGAAGCAACGGCACACGCACACATCGACGTATCCTCCCGCAACAACACCCACTCCCCCCATCCCCCCTTCCCCCCTCCCCCCATCCCTCTCTCTCTTTCCCCCCACACTCTTTCTTAGAAGCTGTTCCTCTCTCTCTTTTAGCTTTCTTTCTGCCGCTGTCTCTCTCCTTCTCCTGTCCCTCTCTGTCTCTCGGGCGCCTTCTCTATCTCTCTCTCCTCTCTCTTTCTCTCTCAGGCTTCGTTGCTGTGGCGTCACTTGGAATCCGGTCATCACTGTATCTGGGGACGGACGGTGAGTTAGCACCCTGTGGTTTAAATGGTAGGGATAATGATGATATTGATAATAACACTGATAATGATGATAATTATGATGTTAATAGTAAAATAATAATTATGATACTAATGATGATAATAGTAATATAACAATGATTATAATAAGGATGATAAGGATGATGATGATAGTAAAATAATAATTATGATAATAATGATGATAATAGTTATATAACAATGATTATAATAATGATGATAATAATGATGATAAAAACAGTAATAACAACAACAATAATAATGATATTAATATATACAGATGAAAAAACAATACTAGAGGATAAATAATAAATATGTATAAATATATGCATATATATATGTATATATATATATATATATATATATATATATATATATATATATATATATATATATATATATGTGTGTGTGTGTGTGTGTGTGTGTGTGTGTGTTTGTGTGTGTGTGTCTGTGTGTGTGTGTGTGTGTGTGTGTGTGTGTGTGTGTGTGTGTGTGTGTGTGTGTGTGTGTGTGTGTGTGTGTGTGTGTGTGTGTGTGTGTGTGTGTGTGTGTGTGTCTGTGTCTGTGTGTATGTGTGTGTGTGTGTGTGTGTGTGTGTGTGTGTGTGTGTGTGTGTGTTTGTGTGTGTGCATATATATATATATATATATATATATATATATATATATATATATATATATATATATATATGCATATATATATATATATATATATATATATATATATATATACATATATATATATATGTATATATATATATATATATCAGTAAACATTTGTAGGAAGGACAACAGTGGTATGAATATCACATTGTCATAAATATATGCATTTTATATAGATGTTCTATAGATACCAGTGCTAATATCTCATATATGGACACTTAAAAAATAAAAAACAATAAGAAAAAAATAAAAGTACACTCACCAGCGCAACATGTATCTTGATCCCTTGATGTGCAATCCGTCACCGAAGTTGGTCATGCACTACAACCTGGCTAATCAATGAACTTAATCAATCACATATTCCATGATGGATTTCGGGGAATAAGAGATTTTTTGGAATATTGGTCTGGGAGAAAATACAAACGGCTCAAAGAAAACAAAGCAATTATCACAGATACTATATTGTATCTTTAAGATGTATATCTATTCTAATAGCTTTGTGTTTATGTTATTGTTTTCTTAATCTGTATATTTATCACTTTAAGTATAAAAAAAACAATAAATTCACGTCATCTTACCATCACTTAAACTGGGAAGACGTTGGTAAGTGTCGCTGGTCTTCCCTCTCCTCCACCAGACGTCTGAAGGCGAAGTGGGTCTTCCGTCGAGCCTGGTTTAGCGACGTCAGCGCCCTCATCATCGCCGAGGATCTACTGACGGCGGCGTCCGTCGGAGGGGCGGTCGTCTCCCGTGCAGAGGCGGATGGGTTTGGAGGGTCGCCGGGCGTGACAGGTTCGGTTGTGTCCTGCGATGGAGGAATCAGCGTCGCTCTCTCGGGCTGTGCTGCTGCTGCTGGATCTGGCGCCGTCGAGTCCTGCTGCTGGAGCGGAAGTTCTATCACCTCTGAGTATTGTGGCGCTGCCGGGGGGCTTGCGAGGACACCATCGAGGAGCGCGTGGTCCTCCTGCTCTTCCTCCTCCGCCGCTGCTCCCGGTCCGTCCTTCGCTTTGTCCTCCCCGGATGCGGCGACGACCTGGAAGAGCTCGGCGTAGCTCGGAGGAGGGGGTTCGCTGATGCAGATCTCGTCGTATCTAGGGGGAGCGTCCGAGTCCTGCGGGGGCGGACTTGGGGGCGTTGCGACCTCCGCTTCCACGCCCTCGGTGCCGGCGTCGGCGATGCTCCGCGCCCTCTTGTGCATCTCTGCTTTGTAACGGCAGTAGTGGCAGCACCTCACACACACGCCCACGAAGAGCACCATCGCACCGACGGGGATGAAGGCGTGGAATGTCCCCTTGGCATGACTGCGGGTCGTCGTGTGCAGGTATCGGTAATCCCCGTCCGGATAGCCCAGGCTGGGGAGGTTCGGGTACGGGTTCGACTGCTTGCTGTTCGAGTTGTACGGGACAGCAACTTCGGACTTCTTATCGAAGACGAAAGTCAGGCCGGCACTGTCGAGACAGGTGTCCAGCGACGGCCACCGGAAGGATATCAAGTATGACGACACCCCCTCAAACACCAACTCCAAGAACTCTCCCTTGGCGTGGAAGTAAAACAAGTACCACTGGAAGCCCAAGACGTCCATCAGGAAGCCCTCGGGGCTCACTTGGTCCTCCAAGTTCACTGTAAACCGCCGAAGAAGTCCACAGTTCTTGGAGGAGAGTTGGAACTGCACAGCGTCCGTAACGGAGTGGATATACACGCGATCCGATTCCTTGAGCGTGACGTTCTTGCCAACAGGCCTAAGCACCTTCGTGGACTGCAAGGCCGTGCGCGCCCCGCTTGCGTCGTCCACCAGCAGCATCCCCACCACCAACAGCAGGAGCGCGAGACCGCACAGCCACATCCCTTTTACCATTCCGTTGCTCATTGAAGGTTCCTCACACCTTCGAACTCCGCGGGGCGACCGACGTCACTTTTCAACGATCGAGGCAGGGGTGTTGTCGGCGAGCCACGAGAATGGACGTGCTTCCTCTCCCCTGACGACTAGATAACTGATCTCGACGCTGTTGCTTGTCACTACGTGCACATGCACAGACCAGTGCCCTGTACCGCGTGAACCTTAAACTGCCAAGTACGCTTTCAGGGCTCTTAGAATCTTACTCTCAGCTCATTGACTTTGCACTCGTTTGTATCTGTAGAGATAAATGATAGATTGTATAACATTTGTAACTGCGGATATCATACTAAACAACATACGAGTGCCACAAAATCGTCGTTGTTTATTACGCAACTGGCAACCGTCGTCTCAAGATCACGCGCCTCGTCTGGTTGATATTACTATTTTTTTTCTTTTTTTTTTCCTTCTTTCGTCGAATCTTCTCTTGAACTGTCTGACTTGTTTTTGCATTTTTGCATAATCCTGTTGAATCACTCAATGCTGGCTGTGTGGGGGCACCGTTGTCTCTCACTAAGAACTTATCAATATTATAGATGCAGTTGCTTATGCAACGAGTGTTTATATTCATCTTCTCCCATTCTCTCCTTTATGCTTGTTGCTCTCCCGTTCTTTCTCCTTCCCTTTTGTCTCGCAGGCTTCTTCTATTTTTTTTTTCTCTCTTTTTCTGACCTTGATTTGTTTTATCGTTATTTACTAGTATAGTTTCCAATTTTCCTTATATTCTCCACATTTCTTCCCCCTCTCCGTTTCTCCTTCTAGTCCTCCTCCTCTTGTTCCCTTCCTCCTCTTCCTACACCTCCCCTTCCTCCTCCTTCTCTTCCTTTCCCTTTCCCTCTTCCCCTTCCAGTTCCCTAGTGCTCTTTTTCCTCATATTAACTTTCCCTTTACCTCCTCTTCCTAAACCTCTTCCTAATTGCATTATTTTCTCCTCTTCTTCTTCCTCCCCCTTCTCTTCCCCTCTACATCCGTACCTATTGACCGCTCCATTATCTTGTTACTCCATCCCCCTATCCCCACGACCATCACCCTACCTCCCCATCCCTTTACTCCTCCCCCGCTTCCCCTTCTCTTCCCCCCTCCTCATCCACCTCACCCTTCCCATCCACCTCCCCCTCCCCATCACCCCACTCTCCCTCCCCTATCCACCTCACCCTTCCCATCCACCTTCCCCTCCCCATCACCCCACTCTCCCTACCCTATCCCTCTACCCACAACA
>BOPN01004156.1:104363-106863 GCA_017312705.2 Penaeus japonicus | reverse complement strand
ATATATATATATATATACATATATATGCATATATATATATATATATATATATATATATATATATATATATATATATATATATATATATATATATATATATATATATCTATTTATATATATATATATTTATATATATATATATATATATATATATATATATGTCTATATATATATATATATATATATATATATATATATATATATATATATATATATATCTATATAAATATATATATATATATATATATATATATATATATATATATATATATATATATATATATATATATATATATATATATATATATATATATATATATATATATATATATATATATATATATATATATATATAAGAACATTATAATACAAACAACAGGAAAAAAAAAATACTATAGCACTGACAATACTCTAGATATTATCCTCCGCCATACGTACCAATTTCAAAAATACAGATTCCTGCGCCGGAATCACGCAACTTGCGAGATCACAGCCAGAAGCTACAAGTGTGACATAGCGATCAAACTTTCAGGATATGGTGTTTGATTTCATCGCTTCATTGCTACAGGCACCTTAGCTTCCTTTCTTTATTATTCTGTGGTGAATATCTGGTTTCCATTTGTCTGTGAATATCTGGTTTCCGTTTTTCTGTGAATATCTGGTTTCCCTTTTTCTGTGAATATCTGTTTTTTTTCTGTGAATATCTGGTTTCTATTTGTCTGTGAATATCTGGTTTCCTTTTTTTTCTGTGAATATCTGTTTTTTTTCTGTGAATATCTGGTTTCTATTTGTCTGTGAATATCTGGTTTCCTTTTTTTCTGTGAATATCTGTTTTTTTTTGTGAATATCTGGTTTCCTTTTTTCTGTGAATATCTGGTTTCTATTTGTCTGTGAATATCTGGTTTCCTTTTTTTCTGTGAATATCTGTTTTTTTTCTGTGAATATCTGGTTTCCTTTTTTTCTGTGAATATCTGGTTTCCTTTTTTCTGTGAATATCTGGTTTCCTTTTTCTGTGAATATCTGGTTTCCTTTTTTCTGTGAATATCTGGTTTCTTTTTTTCTGTGAATATCTGGTTTCCTTTTTTTCTGTGAATATCTGGTTTCCTTTTTTTCTGTGAATATCTGGTTTCCTTTTTTCTGTGAATATCTGGTTTCCTTTTGTCTGTGAATATCTGGTTTCCTTTTTTCTGTGAATATCTGGTTTCCATTTGTCTGTGAATATCTGGTTTCTTTTTTAATGTGAATATCTGGTTTCCTTTTTTCTGTGAATATCTGGTTTTCATTTGTCTGTGAATATCAGGTTTCCATTTGTCTGTGAATATCTGGTTTCTTTTTGAATGTGAATATCTGGTTTCCATTTGTCTGTGAATATTTGGTTTCTTTTTTTCTGTGAATATCTGGTTTCCATTTTACTTTGAATATCTGGTTTCCATTTTTCTGTGAATATCTGGTTTCCTTTTTTCTGTGAATATCAGGTTTCCATTTGTCTGTGAATATCTGGTTTCTTTTTTTCTGTGAATATCTGGTTTCTTTTTTTCTGTGAATATCTGGGTTTTTTTCTGTGAATATCTGGTTTCCCTTTTTCCAATGAATATCTGGGTTTCTTTCTGTGAATATCTGGTTTCTTTTTTTTTGTGAATATTTGGTTTCCTTTTGTCTGTGAATATCTGGTTTCTTTTTTTTCTGTGAATATCTGGTTTCCTTTTTTCTGTGAATATCTGGTTTCCATTTGTCTGTGAATATCTGGTTTCCTTTTTTCTGTGAATATCTAGTTTCCAGGGAATGAATATTGTCCGTGGAAACGATGGCGGGGTGACAGACTTTCATTTAACAATATCCAGAAGTTTCTTAGCAGGAACCACTGTATCAGAACGACCCTCGTGAATAAATCTGACAAAAGTGATATTTGGGAAAGCTGTATCACTCCAGAAGAATTACTCAAGAGAAATATTTATCTTTTATTGATATCTGTATTTGTGAGATGCAACAGTTCGTGAATCATAGGTTGTCTTGACTAGGCAGATATGAAAATACATGAAAAAAGTTGAAACTTATCAATATCACATTATGGTTGTCATAACTTTTCACATCGACAGGTGATAAAAATATCTCAAACTCACATACATCAGCAAAATAAATTCTTCGGACGATAAAGAACATCCCCCAAAAGTAGACATTCCTAACGAACTTTATAAGTTTTATAAGTCTTATAAGTACGTTATATAAATCCCGTTCATATATCAGACGAAGCAGGTCAATTACTTGTTAGTCATTCGTGCTTAAGAAGTGGGTCTTTGTTGAGGGTCGCCACTGAAGGATCTTATGGTGTGCTGACAAGTCTTCTCGCCCCGGTCCTTCTCCCATCTCTCTTTGTGATATGTAACGCTATTTTCATACTTGATCTCTCTCTCTCTCTCTCTCTCTCTCTCTCTCTCTCTCTCTCTCTCTCTCTCTCTCTCTCTCTCTCTCTCTCTCTCTCTCTCTCTCTCTCTCTCTCTCT
>BOPN01004156.1:100000-102527 GCA_017312705.2 Penaeus japonicus | reverse complement strand
TTTTTTTTTTTGTGGGAAGTGTAGTCGGTGGGTTTATCGATCTGCTATTGTTTTCTCTCTTTCGCTCTTGCTCTGTTGTTCTCTTGCTCTCTCGCTCTTTTGATTTTGCTCTCGCTCTGTCGCTTTCTTGGTCTCTTTCTCTCTAGCTCTCGCTCTCTCTCTGTCTCTCTCCCTCTCTCTATCTATCTATCTATCTCACTCTCTCTGTCTCTTTCTCTCTCTGTCTCTCTCGTTTTCTCTCTCTCTTACTCTGTCTGCTTTCCTACATATCTTCTCTTGTTCTCTTCTGCAGTCTCTTTCCGTATTTTTCTCCCCTTTTCCATACCTCGACTCAGTGATGCGGAGAAATTCATTACAGTTCGAAACCCTTTTGGAAATTTCGTTCTGTGATTTGCCTTTCTTCATATTTCATATCCGTCCTTGTGTAATGACTAATCCCCTTTTATTTCTATATTATTATTTTTATTTCGCCGCAATGACGGACGTAAAATGTTTGGGTTATCTTTTCCTTCTTTTTTTCCCATTATTACGACTTTTTTCCTTCTTCTCCTTCATCAATTATTTTTTTTTTTTTTTTTTTCCGTTTCCAAAAGTAAACAAACCGGAGGCTCTTAGGAACGTGCATGCCTGCTTCGTAATAGGTCGCGAAGTCAGCTTTTGATGCAAGTTTAATGCGTTTTTCGTTTTATTTTCTCTCCTTTTTTTTATTCTTTTTCTTTGCGTGTTTTTCTTTTTCTTTTTTTTTTGCGAGAAGTTCACATCCGCTGGAACGCTTCGCATCTTTAATGAAACGGCCGGAAATTTACACATGAAGTATGTCAGAACTTTGAAATTTAGGAAACTGAATTACGAACCTTAGCATTCTGTTTAGTCTTTCGTATTTCTTGGATTCGCCTTCGTCCTCTGCTCAAAGTTCTTGACTTAGTTTAACTCAGCCATCTTTTGCATTTACCGCGCTATCTAAAATTCAAGAGAGAGAGAGAGAGAGAGAGACGAGAAAAAGGAGTTTGAAATGAGAAAGAAAACACAAGCGCTTGAGATATGCGAACAGTTTGTACCTTGCTTTTGCGTTATGAATAAGTAATCGTGGTTGATTTTCTGATTGAAATTGTACCGATATATTCCCTTTATATCGCTTTTCATAACAAAGACTACGATATAAAAATAAATACCTATATATATTTATTTTATAAATACCTTATATAAAGGTATCTATATAAGATAGAAATACCTTTATATCGCTTTCCTTAACAAATACTACGAGGTTTCCTTTCGAATGTTAGTTGAGCATATCACAGTGTTAGATATTCGAAACTAACATTCAGTTAATCTTCAGTTTCGTATCTTCAAGTGACGAGACGAATATTTCTTGAGGTGTGTCTCCTAGATTTGATGTGTATGTTGGGAAGCATCTTACATTTATTCATACTAATTATTAAGCAGTATGACAGTTTCGTAGTGGTAAACACAACGTGAATATATTGTAGAAGAAGTAGTATGGTCAATATATATATACATATATATATATATATATATATATATATATATATATATATATATATATATATATGTATATATATATATATGTATATGTATATATATGTATATATATATATATATATATATATATATATATATATATATATATATGTATATGTATATATATGTATATGTATATATATATATATGTATATATATATATATATATATATATATATATATATATATATATATATATATAGATAGATAGATAGATAGATAGATAGATAGATAGATAGATAGATTTAGATACCTAAAACAACGCAAGAGATGTATGTGATGCGTTTCGACGGAAGTCTTTTTCAAAACTACATTTTTGTATTTTTGAAAAAGACCTCCGTCGAAGGAAGGAATATTTTGCATAATTCTATATAATCTACTTAATCATCCACATCCTTTCTATCCATACAAAAAAAAAAAAAAAAAAAAAAAAATCTCTCTCTCTCTCTCTCTCTCTCTCTCTCTCTCTCTCTCTCTCTCTATATATATATATATATATATATATATATATATATATATATATATATATATATATATATATATATATATATATAAACACTAAACTCATAAACTATAAATCTCTCACGCCAACTTGACCTCTTTGCCATTGAGTATAAGACTTGGAATCCTCAACCCTCACTGTCCTCATAACCGGAGCAAAATGACCTCACCGCCCCTTTTCTTGCCTCACCTCACCTTGCCTCCCAAATCCGACACTTATGCCTCAGCGACGTAGAATCTCGTGGCATCAACGGTGCCAAATTAGCATCTCGCCGTGTGGGTACATGGACGACAAGCTCTGGCACTAATAACATCATTCAAAGCTGTTTAGCGCGAAGGAAAATGCGTGAGGGAAATGGTGTGTGGGTTGTGTGATACTTTAAGGTGGGTGGGTGGGTGGGTTCGGGGGGTGGGTGGGTTATGAAGCGAGATATGGGATGGTGATGGAACAGAATGGTGGGTGGGTGGGTGAGTGGGTGGGTTAGGG
>BOPN01004156.1:72500-75000 GCA_017312705.2 Penaeus japonicus | reverse complement strand
TATATTTACGACATGTAATTTCCAGAACTGCAATTTGAGTCAAATGATGTTTTAACCTTTTATTCCAGTCGTGTCCTGTTATCATTCTAACATCTGTTCATCATCCTGAACTTCGGGCGCCACACATGGGCGTAATCATAGGGCTTATTGTCCTAGTTAGGAAAGAATGTTTAGCATTTTGGAGTCAAGTGGTCGCGGCCCTGGCTTTGTTTCTGAAATTTATTCTACGCAACTTCGTCCTGTGTTAAGTTCCGTGTCGTTTATATCGGGTTTCTTAGAGTTAGTTGTTTTAAGGTTGTTGTTAATGGACCTGTTGCATGACTAGGGTGTATGTCTGTGCAATGTTGCTTCATGTCTGGTCTGGGGAGGAGGTAAGGAGTTTAGACTGTTGGCACGGACGGACATCGAATTAATAATTTGTATTGGATTTGGTGTATTCGAATCAGCTTCCGTCTAAATGTTTGTCTGTTACTTTTTTTCCGCTTTCACTACCTTCCATCGCTCTTCCTTTCCTCCCTGCTTTCTCTCTCTCTTATGTATATACTAACATACATACATATATATATATATATATATGTCTGTGTGTGTGTTTGTGTGTGTGTGTGTGTGTATGTGTGTCTGTGTGTGTGTGTGTGTGCGTGTGTGTGTCTGTATGTGTGTTGTGACTTATACATCTCTCATGATGAGCCCGAGACATAACACTCACAGTTCATGAGGCGAATTAGAGCTCCCAGTGAAGCAGGAAAAGGCTTAGAGACCAGTATTAAAGGGTCTCGTTCACTCCTCTAAAGTCCACGAATCTCAGAGAGTCATAAAAAAGTGGTAGGGGTCATAACTCCCTGAGATCCCATCAACATCTACTCGTGGGTGCACCATGAGCCGAGCCACTCTTAAAAAAGTCTTTATGGCTCGGCCTAATGACAGAAGCAATAAAACAGAGCTAATGCGAAGATTAAAACGTGAAGTTACTATGATAAAAGAAAAAGGTAACGTAAAAGCTAAATTAAAAGAATGAGCAAAAGGCTCCGAGAAACTGAAACGGTACAGCAGATGTACCGTCGAGGCAAAAGGCCTTACATAAGGTATTACGATAAAACATAAAACAAGAAAAAAAAATGTTAAAAGCGACTTCAAAAAACAAATAAACAGATATGGTGTACCTGAAAGGGCCAAGATACTCGAAGTCTTTTCGAGCAATACAGAAACAAAACTAAAATCAAATTGATATAAGAAAACAATAGACAACTTCCAGCAAATGTAACTTAGACAAATAACGTAAGAGGGTTTGGTGCAACCATCGACCAGACAGTCAGAAAGTCAGAGAAATAAATCCATAAGGTTTAAAATAACACAAGCAAATATCCAGATAGTACTCGCTCCGTTGTTGTCAGTAAGGGTATTTATATAACCCTCATAGTGACGTCACAACATAGATGCTTCAATTCATCCCAAAAGTACAAATGATTACATTTAATATAAATTTAAAATGTCATTCTATGAATAAAGGATACAAATAACAAAGTAAATATTTTAAACAATCAATATAAAATAATGAAATGGGACATCCACAAGCATGACGTAACAGATGCCCTTAGAATAACGAAATACATCCGAATTTCGATATAGAATTAATATTAATGATTATAGGAAATGAATAACTTTAGCCATCTTTTGATAAATAAAGTATTATTCTTAAAATAAGCTACTGAATAAAAATCAACATAAATAAGGACGGTCAGATTATTTCTTCAAAGAAAAGAATTGTGAATTACTTAATGCCATTAAAAAGTTAAAATTCGAAATAATATCTATAAAGAATAGATAATAAAAAATAAAAAAAAATCTATAAAACATCAGGAAGAAGTGTATATCAGTGAGATTAGCGATTAAAATAATCGTAAATATAAAGAAAACAAAAAGGGGTAACTGAATAAAATAAACAAAAAAAATAAATAGTAACAAAAATCCCGTGGGGGAGGGGGGGCACTGGACAACCCTCTGGATTCGTGCCTTCCTGCTTCATCAAGATATATATATGGATGTATAGACACACACACTGTCCGTCAATCTATTTGCCTGGTTATCTACCCATGAATCTATCCCACCAAGCTATCCCAGTGTCTGCATGTCCATCTGTCTCCCATATTACAGGCTTCACCACAGCAATCTACTTCAGCCAAGCGTCTTAGTGGTGAACCTTCAAAAGCCACTACAGGACGACGAAGCCTCAGATGCAAAAGAACACTAATAAATGCCCTGCAAAGGCCACACGACAACTAAGCTCCCCGGAGGTGACTTGAGAACAGGAAAAAAAAAAAAAAAAAAAAAAAAATGAGCGTGATAAACTTACTACCACTCTGGGAAGAAGTATAAGGTATAAGAGCTTGTTTATTTTTGCATGTCGGGTTGTTTGTTTGATTAGTCGTTTTACAAACTCATGTTTTATCTATATTTCGGTTATGTTGCATCTTTGCCTTTTTGTACGATTTTTTTTTATTTG
>BOPN01004155.1:115428-121459 GCA_017312705.2 Penaeus japonicus | reverse complement strand
AGGAAGAGAGAGGGAGAGAGAGAGAGAGAGAGAGAGAGGAAGAGAATTGAAGGTGGAAAGGAGGGAGGGAGGGAAAAAGAGAAAGAGAAAGAGAAATGAGACAATGTAGATTGAGAATGGAGAGAAAGGAGGGAGGAAGGAGCGAGGGAGAGAGAAAGAGAAGATTGAAAAGGGTGGATGAAGAAAACCAAGCATTTTTTCGAGAGAGGAGGAGGAAAAGCAATAAGAAAAAACAACAACAGAACAATAGTGATAAAAAGAAAGAGATTAGATGGAAAAAAAATACATAAGCATATACAAGAGAACCAGATAGAAAAAGGGAGAAGAGGAGACAGAGAAAAAAGATTTACAAGGAATTAGCAAAGAGAGAGAGAGAAAAAGTAGAGATGAAAGAAAAATAGAAAGAAGCTTATATACAAGATAAATAGAGAGAGAGGAGAGAGAGAGAGAGGAGAGAGAGAGAGAGAGAGAGAGAGCGAGAGAGAGAGAGAGAGAGAGAGAGAGATAGCCGTATTTATAAAACTATTTCCCATGTCCATGAGAAATAGCCTGTTCCACTGACGGAGCATAACATTTATGTTCTTACAAGGAGAGTCATCTGTAAGATTTAGCGAGTCGCTCGGGAACAAGATATATAGCACAGGCTCGGAAGCAGAGACGCTGATGTGTGGCTCACATTCGGCTCGTCTGAAGGTGCCACCGCCCGAGGACATTCCAGTCGGAGTTAGGGTGTTGTTTTGTGACTCCGGATATACATACATACATAGAGATGCATACGTACTTACACATAAGTATATATATGTATATGTATATATATATACATATATATATATATATACAAGTATATCTATGCATATATATATATACATAAATATATATATATATATATATATATATATATATATATATATATATATATATGTATACATATGAGAGAGAGAGAGAGAGAGAATCATTACTGTGATATCAATCATAGTAATAAAGCAATAATAATAATAATAATAATATCAATAATAACAGTATAAAAAAATGAAAACGATAATGAACATAAATGAGTGACAATAATTAAGGCCTAGGGAAAAGTGCGAACAGAGACAGACAGCGAAGTGATAGGTATTGTTTCATCATTGAAACCAAAATTTGTTCATATTTTTGGGCTCTTTCATTCCTCTTCTTTTCCTCTCCAATTCCACTCCTTCCTCTTCCCATGTCCTATTCTACATATTAGGAGTACATTAAGAGAATCATACATAATCATTGTTAATCATAAGTCTTCATCTAATGTTAATCATTTTGAAATAAAACACGTTCATTTAGTCACCATCAAAGTTTGAGAGAGGGCAAAGGTGCAAAAGGCTGAAAAACGCCTTTTGAAGTTATAATTGTTGGCAAGACGTATATCTCCCTGCTGAGTGTTTGAATGGGCCTGGTAATTCTGTATATATAATTCGTATTTGTTTTTTTCTTGGTTTGATTGACGGAAAGGTCAGTTGAAGCCGAGTGATAAAAAATTAACTGTCCTGTAGCATCTTGCCGGATCAATAAAGACTTGTGAATAAATGAATATTGCTCAGACCGACCATATGCTATAATGGCAGATTATCTAAATAGATATGAAATAATATCCGAATTTCCATGTGTACGAAAGTCAGAAGAAGAAATACTGGTCGCTCTGTCATTTCGGCCGGCGAGTGGATAACTTCTTTTCTAATAATCCATCATATTCTTCCATTGAAGGTGGATTTCGCGCTACTCAAGAATATTCCGGAGTAAAAGTTTCAGATAGAATAGATTACGTATACTCTAATATGCATAATCAATTCCAGCGTTCCACGCAGGCACGAAAACCAAGAGAAGAATTTTTTCTCATATTTATTCGCAAGTACTGGCTCTGACGAAGCTTCGAGGCTAGTATCGGCACTCTCCATCAGTATCTTGGTGGATCGAGAACACTCGAGTAACAATTATAACGTTTCCTTTCTTGGCGTCTCTCTCTGTATACCGAATCTAGGTTTAGGTCCTCTTCTGCCATATTTTATTGACTCCAATATAATGATGACTAACTAATATATATACACACATGTATATGTGTATGTATATATTTCATGAGTGAAAAGTGGTTGTGCTTCGTTCCTTGTATGGATCCTGGGAAAATGTAAGAACAATTTCCTTTTCCCTCCCCTTCAGTGTGTCCGATTCCCTTGTGTCTAAGTTCCTCGTGATTCTGAACTCCCTCCCTTGGGTGAGGCTTAAAATTTGTGATTTTTCCTTCCCTCTCTCTGTCACATTTTTACCCGTGAGATTAGCCAGAAAGAAGGTAAGGTACGACACGAGAATAAAGGGAAGGGGGTATGCTTTCTGCATATTGTGTTTTGCACCAGGCTCCTTATAACCTACACGGCAATAGCTGACGTCCAGTCAGTCTTTCTCCTCGGCCACATGCATACAAGAGTACAACTCAGTGTTCTGGCGGTGCCCTTTGCCTCCCCTCTGAGTCTTTACATTGCTTCTTGCAGGAAAGGGCTCCTGCTGTAATACCTGTGATCCTTGCTCGCCCCCTCTCATTAGACTGCGCTTAGACTACGTCAGCCCGTTCTCGAAGCCGAATTCCTGTGTTTCTACAGGCTTTGACCTTGGCCTAGTGATGGCACCAGAGGGCTACGTACGTACGATCAAGGGGCGCTGCCACACGAGCTCGCCTATCAAGCTTGTTGCTGTAAGCTTCCCATTATTTTTTCGGAAGGGTACATCCTGCATCGGGTATTTTGCTTCGGAGGGCGTACTTGGGAGCATACATATCCATACTGTTAACGAGATATCTCCACACTCTAAAGAAAATGTTTCTTTATTTACCTACCAATAGGCGACCTCCTGGCTATAGCATCAAAGGACGTCAGTTGCTGAACAGCTCTTATTGACTGTCACGATTGTAATTAGTGATGAACAAATTTAAGGTATCATATGTTACGTCAGAGATTGTGGGGTAGCCTAGCAGTAAGTAGCTGCTTAGTAACTCTAAGATAACAAGCCACTCTAGACCAATGGCACTGGTAAGTACCCATAAGAATAAAGGGAGGCTTGCTAGCATTCGATACCACATAGGTAAAGAAGCCTAGGCGCCAAGTAGAGACGCCATGGTCCGAAGAGTTCTCAGCATAGACTTTGAATAGGGCTAAAATTGCGTTCGGCGAAAAGATGGTTTTGAAGAAGTACGCAGGACCGATTTAGATGTAATAAAGTTTGTATACCAGAGTGTGGAGCATTGGAGTCGGCACTGATTTTTTTTTTTTTTTCAAATCTACAATTCGGTATATGATCAATTTCAAACAGATGAATAATTCTGACATCCACCCCTAAAGTGAGATTCAAAATATATAATCCTTGGGAAAGCAAGTATTCTATATCCTTGGGGATGTTTCCAGCTCCTCTCTAAAATGTTCTTTCTCTTCTTCTCATTCATTTACATATATACATATTTTTCTATCTCCCTTTTATTCTACGATTCATTCTCTCTTTCCCCTAGTGCTGCTGGATCCTGTGAGTTCTATCCTAAACTACCTCATCTGCATCCCAGTCTGTTCCAACAAATCCCGTTTGCACGATCGAGTGTTTATGAACGCAGGTTGACTGTTGAGCCTATTTCTTTTATTCACGGGTAAATCCGAAGTGTGTCAAGCGTCACTGACAGACAAAGGAAGTTATATGCAGACCCAGAAGGGCAGTGGTGTCAGTTACTTGTGTTTGACAAAAGTAATCGTCAACACCATGTTAATTTCACCACTCACTCACTGGTATTTATTTGGGATAAAAATGTGCTGCACACGGCCATGGTGGGCACTCATTATTGCTCTCGCCCAACTGTGAGACATTGATTGAAGTATAACCACAAACAGCACACAATGGCAAATCTCGACATCTCTGCCGCCATCCACAATAAAAAAGAAGAAAAAAAGAAGAAAAAACAACACACAGATCTGACAAAATATAAATCATTTGCACGCCAAACATATTAGCTTACACTCACATAGTCTGCATTCAAATTTGGTGCTATAACCCCGTATAAAGTAATTTGTTGATGAAACTATTCAAATCATGTAAAAAAAATAAAGTTTAACAAACTGAAAATGCGACTCGCCATCCACTTTAACATTATGATGAATACCTGTATGAGGACATTCACAACTGCTGAATATCAGCAAGAGCTTCTCCCAGGACAGTGCCACTCAGACAGAGGGGAAAGTACTACAAGACTGCATTTAGATCAGCTATGCTGATTTTGAATACTATGCTGAGTTGAATAAAAATAAAAAGTTCAAGTAAAAGATACGTCAGAGAGAAAATAAGGCAGCGAAAACTGGATGATGAGAGAGGGCAGGGTGGTTGACACACGAAATGAAAGGCTAGGCAGATGGAGGTATTGACATTCTTCAGAATAAAGATCACCAAACTGTTCTCTGCATTTATTAAAAAACAAAAGAAATTAGAAACTCTCATCTTGGTTAAATATTTCACAATATTTCACAATCTAAAAAATAACTTTTAACATTTTCTAAAAAAAACAAAAAAACACTGAAACTGATGAAAAATGTTCTTGAAAATACATAGTTCTTTAGTATTTAAGATTGGAAAAACTGTAATTCTTCACTATTATCAAAAGTTCCATTGCAATACAAAATCACTACATTCTGCTGTTATGTAACAGTTCACAAAAATGATCACGCAACTGATGACGAATTGCTACTTTCTTTCTAAAGTCACATACTCAGAGGAAAATCAATCATACTTTTATAAATCAAACTTCTGCAATTGATAATGCATAACGTATCTGCATTACTGTCCATAAGTTAAAAATCACAAAATCAAACGTTCACTTCCTTCTGGATGAAATAGAGTAGAACAGTGAAGTATACAAAATAAAGATCACAAGGATAATGTCACTGTAAGAGATTTTAAATCCCTTTAACATTAAAAAAAAGAAACACCTCTTCACCGTTCAGACTACATATATGCAATAATTTTATTTATATCCTTCTTTTTTCTTCATGCCTCCACGTCCTGGGCCTCCACGTCCTCCCCCTGGCGGACCACCACGCCCACGGCCTCCAAAACCACCTACAGAGATCAAGAGAAAAACATGAGATAACATTGTGATAATTAAAATTAAATTAAAATTAATTAAGTTCGATATTCAACATTGTTAAAAGGAAAATCGTTATTCTAAGTGCGCTGAGCATTGCTTAAGTATGTACTTATGACAAAACTTGAGACAATTCAGTTGCTTTTCCATTATACATGGCAATCAAGAAGAAAATATATACCAATAGCACACTGTACTTACAACCAAAGAAATCGATTGCCGAAGAGCCAGAATGCTTGATGGCCACCCGTACAAAAATCATTAATTCTACAAACAATTACTAATATATGACATAAAAAAAATATTTTGAAACAAACCTCTGCCAGGACCTCCACGACCTCTTCCTGGCCCGCCACGCCCTCTATTTTCACCTCGACCGCGGCCTCTGGCTATCACTTCTTCCTTGACCAAATCAATCACTTCATCGGGCAGTCGTAAGTACTTAATAGTTGAACCTCGAATGTAGCACTCTGGCATTCTCCAGAACTTGTCACCATCCTGTTCATAAAGAAATTACTAAGGTGAAAGATATCATAATCATAAATATATATATGTATATATATATAAATATATATATATATATATATATATATATATATATATATATATATATATATATATATATATATGTATGTGCGTGTGGATAGAAAGAAAGAGAGAGAGGGGAATGGAAACCATATACACACATATGTAATATTGATATAAAAAAACAGCAATACATAATTTACCCTTTTTTGTGGATTTTTTTCTTCTTCCACCCCCTCCCCGCACACACACACACGAGGAAGAAAAAAAAAGTCTGGGCATCCGAATTTTAGCAGGCTAGCGGTAAACAGTTCTTAACGACCAGGCGGCCAATTTTCAGCGTACTGAATATCGTTAACCTCATTTGGA
>BOPN01004155.1:62500-81356 GCA_017312705.2 Penaeus japonicus | reverse complement strand
AGTAACAGACAGACACAAGTGTAGGCATAGGCACAGGCACAGACACAGGCACAGGCACAGGCGCAGGCACAGGTGCAGGCACAGGTGCAGGCACAGGCGCAGGCACAGGTGCAGGCACAGGCGCAGGCACAGGCGCAGGCACAGGTGCAGGCACAAGCTCAGGCTCAGGCTCAGGCTCACGCACAGTCCCATGCACAGGCTCACGCACAGGCTCACGCACAGGCTCACGCACAGGCTCATGCACAGTCTCAGACAAAGGCTCATGCACAGGCTCATGCACAGGCTCAGACAAAGGCTCATGCACAGGCTCACGCACAGGCTCACGCACAGGCTCATGCACACATGTACACACATGCACACACACACACACCTACACCTATACAGTAAGATCACATAAGGGCCCTTATCTTCTAAAAGCTTATAGAAAATACAAGGGAAAGTCAGGTAGAGTCGTGTGAACAGGACACAAGGTGGAAGTCCGTAGAATCCCACGTTGCCCCTGTGTCGCCAACTGATTCATATGGCAGTCGGGATATTTGTCACAAAGGGACCCTGTTATCATTTCCACTACCCATTTGACACCTCTTTTGAATTTCCTGCTTCCCTCTGATGTTCATAGAATATTAAATTATACCAGTCTCTGATACATTAACCCTAGCCAATGCCAGTGTTAGACAACTCTCTATCTTTGAATAGTATTCATTATAATGAACTCGAAATCTTCGTACATAAACAGAAAAAATGTTCGCTCTGATTTCGTCTTTGGTTTGGTCTGTAAACCCTGGTCTTTAGGAACAGGGCTGCAGTTGCCTTCCGTACCTACACCAGTCCAAACATTGTTTCGTACCAGATATCCATCATCCTTAAAATCTCTACATTTTACTTCACAGAAAACATTATTCTGATACAGACAAGCAAACTGGGATCTATTTAAAACCCAGAGTAAGTAGGCATTGGAACTTCCTCCCTTCCACCAACTGTGCTTAGTGCCATCCCAAGGTCTAGGCATAAGATCTATGTAATTTTAGCTGTCTGAAAGGACAATACATCTCAACCTGTTTTAGAAGTAGTTTTACTCTAATTATAAAATAATTAAACCCTGTTGGAATAGCTAACGTAGACCTAGAAGACACGTCTTTGATATTTTTTGCAATGACTATGAAATTATTGGACTAATTTGGAGCTGAATCAAGTTCGCAATCTATAGGACATTTTGGGATAGATTCATGATCTTATTGGTAGCAATTTAACCCCTTAATTTGGTCCGTAAACCGAGAAAAAATATCACAAACCCAACTACTGCCCAATTATCCTACTCAACCAGAATAATGAAAACTTGATCACAGTGATACTCAATGGCCATAAACTTCTCTTACACAAACACCTTGGCTTCCAATCAAATGCACTTAACATCGTGACCAACAAAAATAAAAATACAGACCGTTGAAAAATGTGTTAGACTGCCCCTCCAAGACCTTCATTAACGACAGGTTAATGAAATCAGTAAGAGTAGTGAAGGGTCTTGGGAACTGCATATCAGTAAGGGGGTTTTGAAATAACATATGCTAGTCATAACTACACTTTTTCATAATGAACTTCACACTTCAGATCTACTACACTGCAAGAAATGGTGAAGCTTGGTGTTGACATCAGCAGATGGGAGAAGAGAAAAGGCATCAGTTCATATATCTTGAAACTGGAATTTCAGCGCGATATGAAGCAGCACATAATGTAAGTATAATGCAATGTACATGTCAAAACTTCAGGATTTTCAAAAACGCAAAATTAATCTTTAACAGTTTTTGGTAAAGTAGTCCCAGAAGACCTTAAGCCAAACCTGCATGATTCGTATACACTGCCACAACAGTTTCATGTTTCTGAAACCTCCTCCGTTAGCCTCAGGGAACATCAACCATTTTCAGGGGGGCAGGGCTAGACTGCAGGGAGAATGGTCTATATGCATAACAAATTTTGCTTTTTCAATATCCATGTGGCCTATCTGCATATCAAATTTTGCCTCTTCAGTATCCATGTGGAAGAAAAGGAGTATGATGCTGCTTCTGTGTCCTTTATACTGCAGCTTTTTCATGTGTTTGTGAAGATAAACAGTTGTAAACTAATGGGCTGTGACTGTATATTGAAGTTGAAGTTGAACAGGGATAATGTTGCAATGCATGTCAAAGAATTGGTATTCCCACCCTCCAATATTTCTTGATTTTCAGAAGAGGATCTTTTAGAAACACTCACGAATTAGATTACCGCTTGGTTTCAGTGTCATAATCGATAAATCTAGGTTTCATTCCATGTAATAATTCCGTGCACATCCCTATGAACCTCTTCATTGAATCTGGGCAGGTGTTCCTTGGCCCAGTCCTTTTGGATATGTTTCTGTTCATTGCCGCTGGTTTAGGGGTTCCAGTGGACATTGCGCTACCTTGCCTGTATATATGCACATACACATACGCGCACTCACACATGCATGCACACAACATATACGCACTCACACTACACACACACAAACATTACATGCAGTACATTACACTACATGCATGCATATATATTCATTACACGCATACTACATGCATGCATAAACATTCATTACACGCATACTACATGCACATACATACACCACATTGCACAGGCACTCTCACCATGTGCACACACGAAAACCACACACACACATGCATGGACTTTACACACTACACATATGCACGCTCACACGCAAACTACACTCACATTACACTACAGCTGGCATCACATCGTTTCAGATTTTATTTATATATGAATTTTCTCTGTCACCAATTTGACTTGTGACATGTTATGTATGGTCCCCCTTTTATCTATTTTGCCTGAACTTATTACAAGATCGGCTTATGTCACCAAAATGCATGCATTACACTGCTACAATAAAGTCTTGTTAAGAAAATTGTATTTCACATTGATTTGATGGGTACTGGAAACCTGAGCTTAGGTCTAAAATGGTCAGTGCACCTGTAAAGTGGATTCAAAACCCCAAATTTTCACTTAAAACTAATGAAAAGTTTATTTATTTATTTTTAAATCTAAGAAAAAACATGGAAATTCCAGATCTCTTGTTGGTAAGAATATAAAAAAGAACAACGGAAGATAGTTTGACATACAATGTTCGCTCAAAATATATATAACATAAAACATTTTCTTAACTTTTTTTTTTTCTTTTTACAGGTTCCTTCATCATCAGGGTGTAAAACCAGAAGATCTTGGACGCTGGCTTACTCTGAATCCTCTAATATTTCGTGAAAAAATTGAAGATCTTCAATCCCGTATAAATTATCTTGAGGCTGTGAAATTTAACAAGGATGAAATTGCGCGTTTGGTGTCACGCAATCCCCACTGGTTGTTATTTAGGTAAGGATTTTTTTTTTTTCAGAATTAGAAGCCTTCTTATGTATTGTTCCATTTAGATTTGAAACAACTTCCCAATTTGATTATTTGATTTGTTATTTCACAAATGGTTTCTTGTATTTAAATCTTCTTACACATTTTTGGGGATTCTTGAAGGTGATGTAAAATCAGCTGAATCTACTCACCATGGCCTCTATGATGTTCATATAAGAAAGTGAAAGTGATATTATAATGTGTTACCATATTGCATCAGGTGACTGAAGGCAATGCTATTGATCTATTCTGCCATGCAGTTATCACTTATTTCACACTTTCAGCTGATTTAACAATTATTTGGTAGTAGGAAAACTGTCTTTGTCAATCCCTTGTTGCTAGTTTGTTTTAATAATAGGTATTTCCTATTTAGAGTGAAGTTAGAATGTATGATTTTGTTTGAAATGTATTATATTGACCTATTATTTTTGCAGTACTGTCAGAATTGACAACCGCCTTGGGTTTTTTCAACGTATGTGTGACCTAAGTAGAGATGAAGTTCGTGCTGTAGCAGTAAAGGAGCCACGATTGATTACGCACAACCTCCATCATGTCAAGGTATTTTTGTACATTTTTCTGTTCTAATAAACTGAAGTGGAGATAAGTAAAGTTTTAGTAGAATAGACATGAGTCTTTCATTATGGAAGCATGAACTGAATACATATTGTACCGGACTTGCCCATTACCATTCTTTACCAAAACGGTGCCAGAGTGAATTTTACTTTATATGCAATTCATTACTTCTAAGCCTTTTAAAAAAGAGTGGCATTTGAAATAGTGTAATGGTGTAGATATTGCATTTGATTTTTAAATATTTTGATCAATTTTGTATCTTCCTCCTTCCCTAGAGGACATCCTTTGCTGTTAGTGAGGAGATGGGCTTCAGTAAAGATGAGATGAAATGTTTGATATTATCCAGCCCAAAATTATGGATTATGCGTAAGTAACTGAAGGCAACCGCCCCATAACCTGTCAGGGTTAAGAAGTGTTTTGTCTTTCCATTGTTTATCACTAATTTGTTTTGCACTTGCAACAGCTCTTTGAAAATATTAGTAATGATTATTTTTTATTTTCAAGTATGTCCTTTTTCAACTTACTACAAACTTTGAATTGAAAGTCAGCAATTTGTTTTTTTCTGTTTCTCAGTTCATGTTGATTGCACTTAGTTATGAAAATTAAATGTTTTACCATCACTCATTTGTATAAGTGTGAACAGTTTAAAGTAAAAAGTAACATAAAATAAACAATAACATTTATTTGATTGTATTATGTATTAATATTTAAAAATTATTCTTGCAGATGGCCCCTCATTACTACGAAGGTTCAACTATACGCACAATGAAATGGGATTATCACACAGTCTACTTGTAAAGTTTCCAAAGATTTTACAGTCGCGGGAAATTAGGTTAAAGCAACGTCACATTTTCCTGAAGAATCTTGGTCGGGCCCAGTATGATCCTAGGAAACCGAACTACGTATCTCCGGCTTCATTGATAGAGGGCAATGATTTGGATTTTTGCAATAATGTCGCAAAAAGCACTATTCATGATTTTAACATATTTCTCAAGACACTCTAGTTCTCTATTATTATGCCTGCATCTTTTGCCTTATCTCATACCCTTTGAATGTGATAATTATTTAACTATTTGTCTGGAAAGGTTCCTTTACCTTACATATTGAAAACAGTAAATTAAGCCATTGCCTATGAGGAATAAATTTGCTTACCTAGGCTGCAGGGTTTTATTTCAAAGCGAGGCAGCTTCATGCAACATACCTTAACTTTTCCCACTCTGTTTTAATCACTCATTGTAGAGCTAGAGCTATTTTTGTGTTTTATATTGTGTATGATTTATTGTATTTAGAGACATATCTGTCATATCACAGGTGCTATCAATTCTGCAGTTGACTAAAATTGTAGTTTAGGGTCTGTATCTGCTCTTTTTTTTTTCTTTATACTCAGTGTGATAGAAGTATTGTTTTTATGGGAGAACAAAAAGCAACTTTATTTTTTTGTATTTCATATCATCACTCCCTCATTACTCATTGCACAATAAAATAACAGTGATCTAAAATCCCCAAACGTCACGACGCCTGTCATCAGGCCAGAGCTGCTGCGTTATGTATGATGAAAAATGTCTGACCCTTCATTAACGGGGGTTAAAGAATGAAAATACAGAAAAATTATCACTTTTATTTAATACCTTCCTGATTCATATGATCTTACATAATAGGTTTGTACAGACTGCTCTGCAGAAATATGACAAAGACCTGAGTAAAGTTAATGTCAACATTGAATTTATTTGAATTTCTCAAATTACCCTTGTATTCTACAATTACACTACTCTTACTTTTGTCTTGATTTGATAAAAAAAAAAGTTTACAAAGAATCGATTATATTGACACACCATCTGTGACTGTGTTAATAATACTTTCAAAAGGCAATGGGCCCATTACAAAACTACCATTAGGTGGTTATATTTATTTAGTTGTTATTGGTAACAAAAGGTTTCTTGAAAAATACAAGTGCTTTAAAGTTAGAAATGTCATATTTCAAGGTTATCTCTAAAAGATTTTACTTGATAATTTCCTATTCAGAGAATAGTGTAACAATAACTATCCTTTAAAAAATAATACTTTCTCAATCTTATTGTAAAACACATCCACAGAGCCACTTTCTTTAACTCTGTTTTACTGCATTTTCATGGGGCAGAGTCATCCCTATGACAGCTCCCTCTGACTGTGGACAACCAGATGGTGAGTAGGACATATTTGATGAGGAAATCGGGAAATTTAGAAAAAATAAAAAATAAAATAAAATAAACATACAGAAATGTAGAATGTAGAAAGGGAAGGAAGTGAAAGCATTGTAATTATCCCTGTCGCTATTACCATGCCATTGTACTTACATGTATCACTGCTATATCTACAGATTATTATTGTACTTATGTATCATCATTGCTATAATGCGAGTCCTAATGTCTACAATAACAATTAAGATTTTTAAAGATTCTCTAGTTCATTGAAACAGGGTAATTAGCTGAAATACATCAGTCAGGTCCTCAGTTAAACCTGACCATATTTCAGGTAAGGTGCAAAACAGGAATTAATGGAAAAACTGTATGAGACAACTACTTAGTATTAAGGTAAACATCCTTTACATTACAATAATTACACAGGTGGCACATTAGTTTCATACTTCTGTCAAACAAAAAGGACTCGGATAACTTAACATTTTTGTAACCATGGTAATATGGCAAATGTCATGAGGCAAAAACAAACAAACGAAAACCCCCATGAAGACAACACCGGCGAAGACCTCCAGGAAAGCCGTCACCAGACCATGGACGAAGAAGACTCTACAAACAGGCAAGCACAACAAAGCCAAAATGTAGTACTCATTAATTTAACTGAGGAATCTCATCAAACTTTAGTAACCCCATCAAACTAACGAATGCCGTCAACGAATTAGTATTCCAGAAATATATCATTAAAAATATCCTAAGAGTATTCAGAAGAGGCAAAGCAGTAGATATAAGAAAAAACACTAAATTAATTAACCAAACTGGGAGACTGGAACATAAGGTGCAAACAACCTGCATTAAGTAGGAACACTGATTGCACTTATGGAACAATATTCCCAATAGAAATTGACACTGATCCAGAGATGATAAAAGGCTAAGATCAAAATGTTACAGGGTAGAAACTCTGAAATAATAGGAGGTAATCAGAATTTAAGAATTTAACAAAGACAAAGAAAGCCAGACCCAATGGATTCCCACAAGGTTCTTACGCATAACCTTCCAAGGGACCGATACCAGAGAGAATAGCAATAGGACATACCTCTCACCAAATTTACCAATACACATTCCCAATCCAAAAATGCTTTAACTGTCTCCGGTATGGTCACAGGATTATGGCTTGTAAAAACAAAAACATAGTAAATGCAGTCAATCATAATTTCAATGAATGCACCAACATTTTTGTTTTTTTGTCAACAAGAACATGCTCCCAATACAAACTCATGTATGATTCACTTAAAGTCACAACAAATCTTCTTCTACTGGCTTTTCCCAATTTACTCGGGGTCGCCGGCACGGATCCGCCTCCTCCATGTCGTCCTCCATAATGCATCGCTCTCTGTCACCCCTTTCGCTATCTTGTCCTCTTTCACGCAATCCTCCCACCTTCTTTTGGGCCTTCCCCTCTTCCTCCTCCCAACAGTCATCCATCTAACCCTCTTCCCTACATAATCTCCATTTCTTCTCACTACGTGTCCCAGCCACCTCAATCTGCTTTCTCTCAACTTTTCCGATATTTCTGCCACTGTCAATCTTTCTCTAATGTCCTCATTTCTTACTTTATCCAACTTTGTGAATCCCAGTGACCACCTCAGCATCTTCATTTCGGCTACCTGTATTTTCTTTTCCTGTGCTTTCGTCACAGCCACCGCCTCCATGCCATAGATAATTGCTGGTCTTACTATGGTCTTGTACATTTTTCCTTTCACCACATCTGACACTTTTCTATCGCACATCACCCCTGTTACTTTCTTCCACGCACCCCAACCTGCTTGTATGCGTTTTGTGACTTCCCTGTCCGAACCTCCATCTTCCTGCACTGTGGAGCCAAGGTACTTAAACTCTTTTACCTGGTTCACGTCCTCACCCTGTATCTTTACCGGTGTTACATCCTCATCATCATCCTCTACGTCCTCTTCTCCTACCTTCATCTTCAAATACTCGGTCTTTAAAGGCACAACAAATAAACACACAAAATGTAACTCCCAACAACTTTGACATCAAAAAGCAATTACTAGAACTGAAACCGCTTCTAAAACAAAACAACAACACAAACACAGCTTCCACACCAAATTTAAATCATAAGCCAACTTCACTCAGAAGTGATCAACAAGAAAAAAAACACAAACATAGAACCAACAAAGAACACTCCCCAACCATATACCAAACACACAAAAAACACACAAACAAGCAAACAGACAACCCCGTTCAACACCAAACCCTTAACATTAGATCATAGCCTACATTAGGACAGAGAACTCCCATAAAGCAAATAAGCAAAAGTAATATTACCAAAAAGAAACAACAAACTCATCAGAAAAATTAAATCAATCTAACGGGTCAGAATCTAAGTCAAATGAAAAACAAACAGGATTTAGATATAAATCTAACCCAATTAAAAGACTTCCCAATAATGTGGTCACTACCAACCCCTATTAGAGCCTAATACACAAGAAGAAAGAAACAAATAAGAGAAAGTCTTCCTGAAAGAGATTTTTAACGCATTAAAAAAAAAGAAAACCGACAGCTCAATGACAGAAATAATAACTGAAGCAATAAAAGACTTGACCCAAACAATAAAAGCAATAGTGAAGTATTTTCATGGATAAATTACTTCTTTGGAACGCAAGATCACTACTGAATTTTAAAAAAATCTAATTTACGAAAAACAACCTGATTTAATGAATAGGTATATCTGAAATGTGGTTGAAAATTAAGATCGATATGACATTAACAATTATGAAGTAATCTGAAAAGACAGAACAGATCAAGTGGGAGGAGGGTTAGCTTTCTGCATAAAGAGTAACTTACAGTTTAGAATATTAGATTTAGGAGATTGACTTAAGCACAAAATAGAAGCATTCGGATTTAAAATAAAGTATAAAGATAAATGGCAGAATATACTTTTGATATACAATCCTTGCAACAATATAGAAACAAATGAAATAGAGTATTGCGTAGTTAGAGGACCCAAAACTGATAATAGGAGACTTTAACAGTCACCACCCACATTGGAATCCAAATAAAATATAAAACTGACAAACAAAACTGGGATAAATATATTTAACTCCATAAGCCAAAATAATTTAATGCTATTAATCCCACCTGACCAAACCACAAGGATAGACCAGAGAAATACAAAAGAATCAATAATAGACCCAGTAATAGGGACACCAACCCTTTGTCACTTCGAAATAAATACTGGGCCACACCTAACTAGTGATCATCTTCCAGTGATTATTGGGAATAAGATATAACCAAAAATACAACAACTGAAAGAAAAGAAATGGGAGCTTTAAAAAGAGGGATGAATAGACTACAAAAAAAGAGTTGAATACTAAAGATGTAACAAATATAAACTCTAGAGAAATTAACAGATCTGCTGAGAATTACAGGAGAAAAATACTTCAAATTCAGAAATACAAACAAAAAATAAACCAAACAAGCCATGGTGGAATGGCAAATGTAACGAAATAATGATAATAAAAAACTTACAATATGTGGAGGGGAAAAAAGTAAAAAAGACCAAACGGAATACAAAATATTATTAGCAAAAGCTAAACAAATTACTGATAAAGAAAAAAAAAATCCTGAGAAGAAAAAGCACTTCTCTCAGCTTTACAACCCCTCAAGAAATGATATGGAAATTCATAGAAAAGATAATGGCAAGGCATCAAGAATGGACTATCCAATAATCATATACGTGCCAATATCAGGACCGATGATCAAAGAAATGGCACTCGAGTACGCCGCGTCGCAAGGAATAGACGAGTTTAAGGGATCGACAGGCTGGTTGGATAAATTTAAAACCCGCCACAATATAAACTGCGCCGTCCTAAGTGGTGAAGGAGCTGCCATAAATTCTGAAACCGTAGAAACGTGGAAAGATCGATTGCCAGAAATTATTCGACCCTACGATCAGGACATCTTCAACCTCGATGAAAGTGGACTTTTTTAACCGAGCTCTCCCCGATAGAACGCTGCGCGTACGTGGTACGGATTGTCACGGTGGCAAACGATCAAAGCAACGCTTGGCTGCAATGTTTTGTGTAAACATGAAAGGCGAATTCGAGAAGCCTTTGATCATCGGAAGGTGTAAGAAACCACGCTGCTTTAAACGAGTCAACACGTTTGGAAAAGTAACTGACGAGCGTGGATGGCCGCGGCGCTGTTCAAAGAATGGTTGGATAAATTCAACGAGAAGATGAAACGCCAGAAACGGAATGTCATTGTGTTTTGGGATAATGCCACGTGTCACCCCCCAACGGAACTCAGCAACGTCAAATTGGTTTTCTTCTCGCCGAATACGACTTCTCACCTTCAGTCGTTAGATCAAGGGATAATCAAGACGTTGATAACGCACTATCGACGAATGTTACTGCATAAAGCCATCAAGGACGTCGACAACGATGGACAAAAAACGAACGTGTCCGTGCTTGATGCATGCCTGTGGACTGCAAAGGCCGTCAAGCTCGTGCGGTCACAAACAGTGGTGGCGTATTTTGGCCGCTCTGGTTTCACGGATGACTTCACAATCACAGAGGATCCAGACGACGAAATTCCGCTGGCCGATCTCGTTCGTCGTGCGCGCTGACGGGTCAGGAGACGTTACAGCAGCCGAATACGTGGACTGCGACGATATGGTAACGCAAGACGTCGTGGCAACGGAAGACGACGGCCATGACACGCGGCGTATTGATGACAGCGACGAGAGTGATGACGACGGAGACGAAAAGGAAGACCGTCCGGACACGACCATCAGACAAGCCATCGGAATGACGGAAAGGCTTAGGGAATTTTTTCTGAGTGGGAATATGTCCGAATACGCGCAGACGATGACACAAATGAACAATGCTTTACTGGAACAATTTGTATCATCCACCCGTCAGACCGACTTGATGTCTTTTTTTACCCGCGTGGACAGTTGAACAGTCATGGATTACGTGAACAATTCCTGTGTGTGAAATTATCAATTAGGTATTGCTAATGCTTACGTAAGAAATAAGTAGTTTTCAAATTTGTATATATGTCTGTAACATCTTTATGTATCAACATATCTGGTGTTAATAAATGTACTGTATATATATGTGCCGTATACCTCTGACTTCCTTGTCGGTACGCCTGCGTTTAACCCCAACTTCCCTAACCTTGCAACTTCTCGAAAGTTGCACTTTTGGGTGGGTCCCTTGAGGTGCCAAGTCCGAGAAGTTCCACTGTACAATCAACCTATCTCAGACAGATCAATGAAGGTAGAATTATTCAAAGAAGAATTCCAAAGAGTTAGTTGATAAAAATCCAAAAATACTTCTGACTGAACACAGAAAGAAAAAGCCTATCAGAAACTTCCAGACACAAACGGCTTAAATAAAAAAAAAACGATTGCAGAATTAAATGCATTGTTAAATAACACTAAAAACAATAAAGCATATGGACCAGATGAAGTTCTTGGTGAACTTTACAAAAATGCACCATATGATATCATGGAAGACATACTGAAATTATTAAACAATCATTGGTCCAAGGGAACATATCCAAATCAATGTAAAAACACAACAGTAAACCCATTATTAAAACCAAACAAAAAGACAGAAGAACCAAAATCTTACAGATTCATAAGTAGAATATCATGTATAGGCAAACTATTTGAAGGAATAATTACAAGACGATTGAACTGGTGGGTTGAAAAAATGACAAATTAGACATAGATCTGACGCATTTAAGACCAAATAGAAGCACTACAGATGCCTTACATATAATAGATATGCACATAAACAAGGCATTCAAAGACAAGACGTATGCACTTGTAGCATGCACAGATTTAGAAAAAGCTTTTGACACTAAACCACAATGCAGTATTCATAAAAATGGAAAGATTAGGAATAACAGGAAACATATCATAATGGACTCAATTTTCTAAATGAAAGAACGTATGCAATCAAAACTCAACACAAGGCAAAATCTCAAATGGGATCACACAAGACTTGCCTTTAAGTCAAACTTTATCTAACATTATGATGAACCTGAAACTCCCAGCGGACATCTCCAAAATAATATATGCAGATGACATAGCAATACTAACATATGACAAGAATTTAATTGAAGCCAAAAATAAACTCAAAATTGGTCTAAGGAAGATAAAGGAATGGGCAAACATCTGGGACATGAAAATAACTTTTACAAAAAGTAATGTGTTTCTGTAGTGATACGAAAACAACGAGGTTAAGAGTTTTGACATCTTGAATGTTCCCGAACGACCTGTCGATCATCCTCCCATCCATTCAGCCGCACCGAACTACCATCCGAGGTCGTTTACCTGGAATGTCTGGACAACCTCGGGCTCGGGTCAGGTGAGGGAGGTCGCAGAGAGAGGATTGGCGCCAAGACGGACACAACAACGGACGGAGAGCCGGAGTCAAGAGGCAGAGCAGCAGACAGATCGGCAATCTTCTTTTTAGCGTTATTTTCTTCCACCAACATTTTTTTACAAGATAAGTTACGTATAAACCTGTGTGGTGCCTTTTTAATAAGATGTTTTAAATAAAATTATCCTTTGCGGATTAAACGATCCTAATTAAGCAAGGCCTCTCAATGTCTAACGTATATTTGAACATTAAATATTTGCTTCTACGTACAAATTCGACTTGTCTGTTTCCTTAAAAATCTTCCCACGCTACCAACCCATTTAATTTTAAAAGGGCACATCATAATATGCCTAGTACAGAGCAGAATCGCCCTTACACTTCAACAAATAGAAAAATAGATCAGATCCCAAATATCCAAATAGATAACGAAGAACTACAATATGTGAATAGTCATGCTCTTCTAGGATTAAAATTCGATGCTCGAAAATTAAACTGGAGAAATCATATAGGAAATTCGAAAATGCAATTAAATAACAGAATTAACATAATGAAAAAACTATCACCATATACATGGGGTTAGCAAACAGAGAAACACTAATGAAATTTTACAATATATGTATATGTATATGTATATATATGACCCAAAATAGAGTATGGAATTATCATTTATGTAACTGCCAATAATCAAGAAATGAAAAAAAACTAGAGACAGCACAAAATACAATAATCGCTCTACAAACTTTAACAAACAAATCCCCCATAACAGTCAGGTTAAGAGAACTAGAATGTAAACAAATAATAATGATATAAAAAAGAAAAGAAAAACATGCTCATAAAAAGATTAACAAATCTAGATATAAAAGAATACAACCCCACTAAAGACATAAGAACTTGTAGAGAAATAAAACTTAACCTAAAAATAAGCATTATACCAAATATATCTCCAATTCCACCATGGAACATCTCTAAGCACATTGAAACTCATTTTATGGATAATTTCACACAAAAATCTTCCTCAGCAGATTATAAGTTATAAATCAGTTTTGAGAAATAGGAAACATAAAATACATAAACCACTCTAGGAATGAAGTATATCTAACAATGCAAGCCTTCTATGCCATAGCTGGCGCAGCATTGACTGCACACATGTTGCCATAAGCAGACCACCTGGATATAGACCTGGAGTATATATAAATAGAAAAGGATATTTCTCCATAAATGTTCAAGCAGTCTGATCCTGATTTACAGGTCTACAACATTATTTCACAGTGGCATGGAATACTGAATACTGAGCCAGAGTCGTCTCATGCAGGAGCAGGAAGATGGCCTATATAGGGGCCATTTATTGGGAGACTCTAGATATCCATGGCGCACATATCCTCTGACTCCTATTCTCAATCCAAGAAAAGCTTAAGTGAGGAGATACAACACGGCACATATCAAGATAAGAAACACCACAGAAAGAGGCTTTGGTGTACTCAAAGAGACGATTTAGCATTCCTGGGAAAAGTGTTAAAGTGGACACAACTAAAGCAATGATTACTGTGGCAGCAGTCCTCCTCTACATTGCAATAAAACATAATGTGCCAATGCCTGAGGATGCACAAGGTGGACATTTTGGAGCTATTGCAGGAGACCCTGAAGATCCTGACGACCTAGACCCCGTGTATGAGAGGCCAAATGACTTGCAAAGAAATGTGGTTGGAAATGCTGAGAGACAACGTATTGTAAGGAATTATCTGTAACTTTATCTTAATTATTATAATTACAGTTGATATATTTTAGTATTCGTTTGTAAGTGCATTCACTCAAAAAGGATATTCCATTTGTTTGTATATAAGGACCTGTATATTCCTGTAGATTTTCCCCATGTATCACATATTTCAATACAAAAATGTATATAATTGTATTATTCCATGCAATACAGCACACAAATGAAAATCTATAATACAGTAAAAAAAATGCTAATAAACTTGATGTATATGGGAAAAATCTATATTTAACACATTTCAATATAAATCTGTATATATTTGTAATATTCCATGTAATACAGCATACAAACAGTAAAAAAAAAAAAAGAAAAAAAGAAAAAGAAAATAAGATAATACTGTGAATGTTAACTTAATAACACATTTCATAAATATAAACATAACTATGAATACAATTGAAAACAAAACATAGATAACTCTGCAATGGCTTTCTATCACAGGATAAAATAGCACCTAACATAAATCACCTGGTTATTTGTGATGACCATCATTCATTATTGTTCCTAACCGGCCCAGTGGGAAAAAGGCTGTGGCGAGCATAACAACGTAAGTAGATGGATTTTAGGGCTATGGAATGAGATACACAATATTCCAATGTAGAGATGGTCAATTTAAGGATATTTTAGTAAGAAGGGACAAATGTCAATTCCCTGAACCTGTCTTGTTTGGAATGATTGAAGTCTTGTATATCTGATTTTCGAGCCTCTTTTCAGATGTTTCTGTCCTTTTCGTTGCTTTTTCGGTTCTGGATCATTCTTAAGCTTTCTATCGAGTAAACGAAGTGGAATAACAATGTTTGACGTGTGTAATGTTAAATTCAATTTTATATGATTTTATTACTCTTAAGCATTTTAAGTTTTTACATATTCAAACCATCATTTTCGTCAACACATAAGCTACTTTTACAAATCAGATATCTTTAATATTGTGTAAATTCCCTTCTTTATATCATGGTAAGTACCAAAATGAGTTCGGGGGAACGTGTTAAGTCAGTTGTGCTCCATGAGGAAGGATAAGGTTGAAATAATATAGCAAAAAAGACAGAATTCTCAAGAAGAGCCATTCAGGAGGCCATTAAAAAGCACATGGGGACTAGAGCAGGAAAGGAAGAAATGAACTAACATTATCAACATATGATGGTATAACAATCGCAAAAATAACGTTAAACTTCATACTTGTTTTTAAAATGATATTGAGATCGACTATGAGATCAAAAATAGTGTCAAAACACTTAGAAGAAGACTTCATAAAGGTGACCTAACGTACTCAAGGCCCATAAAAAAAACTCTTGTACGTAAGAAGCGTTTGGAACGGGATAAGTATCTCATAAATATGATCTGGTATTAAGTAATGTTCAGCGATGAGAGAAGGTTCTGCTTAGTCATTGACAGACATGTATCTATTATCAGAAAGGTGGACAGTCCTTTCCAGAGTGCTTATACCCAACTTTGAAGCATGGAAGAAGTGGCATCCTGGTTTAGGGTTACTTTGCCAAGAATGTCACCTCGTCAATGCAGAGCATTACATAAAAATCTTGCAATCCCTCCAACATATATATATATATATATATATATATATATATATATATATATATATATATATATATATATATATATATATATATATATAGGGATAAAGGAGCAATGCGCACTCACACACACTTATACACATTCTCACTCTCACACACATACACACGCATATATATATACATATGTCTGGTAGAAAAACCCACTGTACACAAAATAGATTTATTTGGAAGTGTGACGACAGTTTCAAGATCCATCTGGATTCATCTTCAGACCTGAAGATGGGATCCAGGTGGATCTTGAAACTGTCGCCTCACTCCCAATTTTTTGTTTTGTTTGTTTTTTGTTTTTAGTATAGTGTTTTTTTTTCTTTTCTTTGTATACCATATCAACACAGTAGAGTGTTTTTGCTTTTCATGAGTATGTCTCTGTGTATGTGCATTTACATATAGTCTACGTCTTTCGGCTTATCCCTGTATCAGGGATCGCCACAGCGTGTCAACTTTCTTCAACCGCAACGCGATATCCGTCAGAAGGGATGTCACTAACGGTCGGGTTGTATCACGCTGAGAATGAGACATTCATATGCATTCCTATACAGGAATATCAGGGCATTAATCACAGCACCAGCTTGTCCCTACAGTGTTGGCTAGGTTTTGCTTCTTTTGCTTCCCACTCTCAATCTCCATCCAGCGGTTCTCTTCCTCCTTCACCCACCTTGCAGTGGGATACCAAGTTAACCTGTTGCTTCCTGCACTCCTTTGCGCACTGCAGAGGAGAAGTGAAGTAGCCGTTGTGGAACACGTAGTCACTAGTGCTGATATCCCTGACCTCTAGGTCGCAGAGACCAGCTCTCACTTTGATTTCCTTTTTTTGGCGCTTCCTCTGATGCCTCAGGCTGTCTGTATGGTATTCTGTTGGTTGTCGTGCATCATTGATTTGGCTGGTTTTACGCCGCTTACCTGCTGTCGCACCCCTCTGCTTCTCTCCGGGCTTGGGACCGGCACCGACTCACAGTGGCTCCTACGTCTGGTGGCTGCATTGTGTGTGTTTATATGTATAATTATACATATATATATATACACACACACATATAAATATATATATATATATACATATATATATATATATATATATATATATATATATATATATATATATATATATATATATATATATATATATATATATATATATATATATATATATATATATATATATATATATATATATATATATATTAGTCTAGGCAATCCGTTTGGCGTCCAAGGCCAGCAGCAACGCACCATAAGAAATCGTTTGACAGATTTTATATAAACCAAGAAAATGATGCCGAGAGAAGCTAGGGAAAGAATTAAGGGTATTGAAAACCTCGTAAATAAGGGATATGATAAATAACAATGGTGGTGGAGGTAAACCTGCGACAGGAATAGATACATTATATACGGTGCTAGATTTTATGCAAAAACGTGAGACGGAGTTCTTAGACTTGTTAGAGTACAAGTGGATTTGTAATTTTTAACAAATCAGGCCAGTATTGCTGGGACGTTTTGTTATATATCATCAGTGGACATGGATGGGACCCAATCTTGAAAAAATCCAGTTAAGATATGACTCCATCCAATTTAATGTTGGCTTCTAGACACTGTAATTGCATTTCCTTAGCGTTTTTTTTATTTATTTTAAAAATCTTTTATATATATATATGTATATATATGTATATATATGTATATATATATATATATATATATATATATATATATATATATATATATATATTTAGAATGGGTCCTACCCGATTATGCATATTTTCTCTCTAGTTGTCTAGTATGTTTACGGTACACTGAAGTAATCAAAATATATGTTTGACTTCTATTACTTTTTAACTTTCAAGAAATTTCAGTGAAACGACTGGAGTAAACAAGATTCACATTTTTTCTTTATTCAAGAGCATAATAAATGAATGGGATTTTGTTTGTTTAAATTCGTTATTACTTCTTAGCCAGGGAGGTGCTTGCAAAATGCTCATTGTTATTTTGTGTGAATATTGATATCTTAGATTGATGTTTTGGGGGTGTAAATGACGAGGGCCTTTTTAAGTCGCTAACTGACTTTGATGCTATTAACGGGGAACCATTCATGAACTACATGACAGACATGCAAAAATTATTTTGCCTTGTGTCCAGTAAAGAATTTTTAAAACATGATATTGCTAGGAAATTTGTGCCAGTTGGTGTTAGCTGGTTAGGTCATTTGTGTTCGTTATTGCATGTTTGTATACCACTTGATGTTGTACTTAATAGATTGGAAAGTATTGAAATGCTGATTTGCCATTCAAGCCAAAAATTGGCTTGAAAGACAATCTTATTAAATGCTTGAGGACATTGCAAAAGAACTTTACTGTTGTCAAAGGTATGCTCAAGTTCTCCAATACCCATTTCCTTTGTTGGCGAAAAGCTATATTTCAGACAGCAGTTGGGACCTCTCAAATGTATGCAGAAGTAGGGATCAGATTAGGGTTTGACAAATCCTAGTTCGTATGCATCAATAGACATTTGCATAACGCAGATGGAATTTTCATGCCACTCTCTCACGATGCTGACTGCATGCATGAGGTATTTGGTATGCTGAAAATGAGATTGGGAAAAGGCTTGATGTACAAAAAAAAGCCAAGCTGAAGGATCAAATTCGGTACAATTTATGCAGCCTCAGCATAGAAAAGTTTGTGAAGGTCCCAGTTTTTTTTTCGGAAAGAATTTTGGTTCCCCTTTGTTTCATTATATACGGGAAGATATGAATAAGATATGCCATCTTTATGGAAAGCTAATCGTGTACTAATTCCCAGTCCTAATCAGCATTGTGAAAGACATATTTTATTCATAAAACGGTCCCGGGACATCACCACCCTTGTCTCTATATCAAATACATGGTAATTGTTGAAGAGAGTGAAAGGAAATGTGAATAAGGGAATAGAATGCATGTGA
>BOPN01004155.1:52500-60000 GCA_017312705.2 Penaeus japonicus | reverse complement strand
TTATGGATATATATTCATATATACATATATATGAATAATTTATATAGAATATTAATACCAGGTAAATATCTATGGAGACTGGGGCATATGTGACCAAAATGGTTGGGTTATGTATGAATGCATTTGAATTGTTCATAAAGCAAGAAGTATTATTCAACATTTTATTTGTAATAAAGATTCAATAGATTATTAATGACATTATGGTATTCACTACTGTGTCAAGCAAAAAATGTATTGGATTTTGTAACCATTAAAAAGGCATTCTTTGTTGACAGAGTTGATAAAGATAACAAAATGACAACTGTAGCTGCTGAAATCAAGGACTATGATGTGGAGTTTGAAGCTTTCAATCAAAAGCTTTCTCTCAATAAGAAGTCATTTCAGAAGATTATGTCATCCACCAGTTGCGAGATAAATACAATTTGCCAGCATCAGTATGATCTCCTCTTAAAAACAAAAGGTAAATATGCTATGTACATTTCAGAAGAGATGTTATATTTCCTAAAACCAAGGAAATAATCCAATTTGTTGTTCTTTGGTCATGACAAGTATCTGATGCAAAGAAAAATCCAAAATTTTCTATTGTCTACCTTTTCATATTGGTGCTTGATGAGGCAGGAATCTTATATGTAAAATGAAACAATTGGTACATGTGCATTTTTATGATATTTTGGAGATTTGTACTGATATCTTTTGGTAACAGATACTCTTTTTACTAACATTTTTTTCATCTTTTCAAAGTAGACTTATGGTATTGCCAAAACCATATATTTTCAGCTGATGTTTTTTTAGGGGGTCTTAGCCAGTTTTTATATAGAGTATTTGCTTTCACTCCTTAAGTGCATTAACCCTATGATGACGGTGCATCACACCCTTGTGACACAGCTAAATTCCCGATGCCAGGGCGTCATACCAGTGTGACGTTTCCAATGCAATATTGCAGTGGCTCGGCATAGGGGTGTGCCTCGTCAGGAATGGGTTAAGTGTCACACAGGGGAAAAAGAAATATAAGAAGAGAATAATGACAAGGAAAAATAGGGAGAAGGATTTCATCAATTTGACTAGCCCAAATAACTTAAATGTCCGTTTTGTCATGGTTATAGCCCGATTCTTGGTATATTCAGTATTTTTTTTCATGATGAGTATTTTTACTACTTTAGCAAAAGTATGTTTCTTGTTAATGCACAAAAAATAATTTTATGTGTTAACCATTATAATGTTAGTTTTTAATTGCTACTAATGGCCTGAATTGCCAGTTGGATGCTATGCGGTTGTGTGGGTGGCTGGAGCTCTAAGATTCTGATAGCTTCAGCCTCTGAAAACTGTAGATAGATCCTAAGATGATATCTTAATTTCAAATGTGTGCATGTATTATATTTTCAGGAAGTCTATGATATCTTGAATGTAATGAGAGGTTCCTGCCACCAGGACCCAACTTATCACAATGACAAGACTGCAGAATTGCTCTACCTATGACAGAAATACATGTAAATTTTAGCTTAAAACAAATATTTCTTATATTCAAAGGAGAAATTGAGGAATTGCAAGAGAAAATCCATGGAATCCAGCTTGAAATTAAAGCTGTTTATGGGGACAAGGACCGAGCAGGGAGAGAATTTCAGAGCCTGAGGCAAGAACTGGAGCAGATCAACATGGGTATAAATGAAAAGGTATGTTTGATTATCTTTCAAGAGAATACAAATTGTTTATTGTTGAAATGCATAAAGTAGGATTAGTTGAATTCATAAAATTGATTGTTTATAATGTTTTTTATATTTATTCTTAAACATTGTCATTTTATTAAATAATTCATGCTTTATTGGTTAGATTGCAAAATAGGAATCAGATTAGACTAGCCATCAAGATTTCATAGAAAGTCATTGAATATGTTCCCATATATGGTGACAGTGAAGTTCACTGCATTGTGATTGATAAATTTCCCTGGAATCATAAAATCCTTGGTTACAGATTCACGAAAAGGAGACAGTAGATAAGAAGCTCACTGAAGCTAAGTGCCGATTAAAGGAAAAAGAGCTGAATGTGGAAGATACTGAACGAAAGAATCAGGTATGGGTGTTTTATAAAACCAATGTTAATCTTGAAAGTATTGATAAGAACTACAATTAGGATATTAGTTGATTTAATCCAACCAATCATGGGAAGATTTGCAGCTGAAACTAACCACAATTGATTATAACATCTACATACATTAGGATCTTAATTTTAAATTTCTTGTTTTTCTCTAGTCAAGTATTTAGATATTAGTTTATTTACTATGGCTTTATTCAAAACATTTAATCTAATATACATATTTATTGTTAACCCATTGAGTATGGGTGTCATGACATACATGACGGCAGTGATTAGGCCTAAAAGACGGGTGTCATTGCATACATGACCCGACATTGGGATCTGCTCACATAATGAAGCACGCACACAGTCAGGGAGTAATATGGCTGTAATGGCACTTGGTTCAAAGCTACAGGGTTCCAAAGTCAGTTTAAATCCACATTTTGTGATGGATATATGGAAAAATATTGTTTGGGCTAATCTGTGCTACCCGGAGGGCAGAGAAAACACTTTCCCTGTCCCTCTAATTTTTAGCAATTGCTGCCAGTGTCATAGACCACCTGTCCTGACTGCCAGTTAGGTCGTTAGGTGCCCTGTCAGCAATGGGTTAAGAGAGTTACCAACATATTTGTGTTCAGAAACATACCTCATAGTGGTATAGTGCCAAGGCTGCATGCCAGAATTTATCATTTATTAACTGCAATTGCTTGTGGTGTTATAAGGGTAGTGCCAATACCAAAACAGAGAACATCTGTTGCTTACTAATATTTTTAAGAAATTAAGAAAAATATAAGTACCCAATTTCATATATGCCCAGATGCCATGCAGCTCTTCCATAGCTAAGATGATTGGTTAAAGTGCAGTATTCATGTTACTATCCGTGTATTCACACATGTTCAGATTTTATTATCAGACCTGCTCTTCTGTATGATAATGCTAATTTTTAACAATGAATGAGGGGCATCCCTTTTGGGCTTATGTGAAATATGGTGACTATAGTATAGGTATACTTGGCCAAATAAATCATTGCAGAGAAGTTTTAGACAGAAAGAGCTACCTGGCATTGAAGAATAAGTAATGATCAATTTATAAAAAACTACAATATGCCATAGTAATTTTAATATTTTGTGTCTAATTTGTCAGAAAGTAACTAAAAAAAAAGACTCCCAGTCTGCTAATAAACATGTATGCTTGCTTTGTGACACCACAATACAGTTTTGTTCTTAATACACAAGCCTGATCCTTCTGTAAAAAGAAATTAGACATTAATATTTGGTATATTATTGTACATTAATTTTGTGTCTCTCTCTTAATTTTCTAATAATTTTCTAACAAATTTGAACTTTGCATTATCATTCGGAAGGTTGTTCTCTGAGCTTTTGTTGTTTAGTCATCATGAACTTATTATGGAAGCATTAAGTAAATGAATAGGCTATAGAGTTAATTTACTTGTACCAAATTTAGATATTATAAGGATTATAATTTTGATTTTAGCAGTGATATCTAATACAAAGGAAAACAGAATGCTTACTTGAGCTCTTTTTAATGTGAAGTACGTAATACTTGACCTCCATGCAGTTATTTTCAGTGTTCCTGAATGATTATCAGATGTCCCATAATACATACATGTCCAGAATCAATCATGCATTCAATTTGTCCTACCACATTATGATAGATGATACATTGAATCATTAATAAGTTATTATATTGCAGTATTTTATGTGAAAAATTTCCCTTTTTAAAGGGTCACAGAAAAATATGTAATAAAGTAGAGTTGCCAGTTACCACGCTTTTGAGTAAAAGCCATCATATCACACTGTGGTGACTCACCTCTCGTGAAATTCACCACAAAGATATCACACTATTGTCTCTGAGATGATAGCCGCTGCTATCTATTAGTATGGATACTGATATCCCATTAGTTATTCACTGTTCTTTGCTATCCCTCTTTCTCCCTGAGTAGAGGGTAGAAGAAACGCTAGTCCAATGGTTTCTTCTTTACTTAGTAGATGCACAGTATAATAAGTATATATAATCACACGGAAAGCAGCTGTTATACATGTAGCGAAGTAATGGCTATATAAACTCACACACCTATCACGCATTCACACACGCCTCTCGACAGATCGAGATCTCGGGGTAGACTCCCTGCCTCGAGGCGTCGCTCGCCTCTCTCGATCTACCAGGTCAGCAGATCTGACCTGGCCCTGGCATGTCGACCATGTGACCGATATACATAAGTGATCACGTGGTGGCGTGACCATATCTTAGGTGTGCACAAACACCCTCAGGGAAACTTCCACTGCCACCGACGTGGAAAATTCCCCTGGCACACCAGGGCTTTTATGGTTGTTGCCTGGTTAATTGAGGGCTCTTAATACCACCAGCTATAGAGACGATGGTTTGGCTAATCGCCTCCGTGACATGCTCCCCCAGCGGGGATGAATCGTCCCGATTCATCTCAGCTAAAGAGATCTCATCACGAGCTTCGTGGTGACTAAGAGGTCTCAAACAACAGCAACAACGAGGACGAACACGACATACTACCCACCAGGCTACGGCCAGCAACAACATAAATATGATGAATGAGGAAAGTGAAGATAACCAACTAATATCACGTATACTGTGAAATCCCACCCGGTCGGGGAGTTCACTGTATTTATCAAGCCTCTGCATCAGGCTTACTTGATCCTTAGAGAGCTGAGATTGCTCTTTAATTAGCTCATCTGTCCTCTTACTTAATAAATGGCCCTGTAGCGTGTTGGGTAGCGCTGGGGTTGGATGGGGCGACATCAAAGAATTCTGCAAAATATTCTTGATGTGACTGATGTCGACAACGTCCACTCCCAGCACATCATCAGGAAAGCTAATGGCTTTGGGCGATCTCAATACAATGTCATTTACTCGAAGGGTGCAAGATGCAGGGATGGATAATGTTCCAGTTCCATTTACTATGTGAGAAGAGGATTTGTTTCCACATGTTAGTGTAGAGGAGGTGTTAGTAATCGTGGAAAAAATTATCTTCTCGGAATTAGTAAAGGGAACTGGAACATCATCTTTTTGTGTGATTATACAGTAGGGAGATGTTTAAGAGTGCAGAAAGGAGTGGTTTCTACATTTTTAAATGGGAATGGAAATCTTGTCACACAATTGTAAGAAATTTTGGACAAAGGAACAATAGATATCTGTAGAAACACATTTGTTTGTCGTGGAAAAGTATATCCTTAACTGTATTTTGATAGTGGTATAGTCCTGTGGAACCAACTGTACTCAAGGTAATGTTGAAAATGACAATTAGAAGGATAATATTTAATTAAATGAATATGAGCATTTTATTATCTTTCTTGGTATATAATATCCTTGATTTTTTTTCTTTTCTTTTTTTTTTGATTAACAGGAACAAACAAGTAATGTAGAACGAGGTGCTCAGCTCTTCAGAAAACATCTTGGCCTTGATATACAACGTACAAATCACAGTACTTTAGTCTTCACTTTTACCCAGGTTAGTTGCAGCTTTAAAACAGCATAGAACATTTGAAAAATTTAGTGTCTGTCAGGTTTTTGATATTGACTTACCATACATTCTTTAGCATAGACAGATTCTCTCACTCTTTCTCTCCCTCTCCCTCTCTTTCTCTTTCTCTTTCTCTTTCTCTTTCTCTTTCTCTCTCTTTCTCTTTTTCTCTTTTTCTCTTTCTCTCTTTCTCTCTTTCTCTTTCTCTTTCTCTTTCTCTTTCTCTCTCTCTCTCTCTCCCTCCTTTTCTCCCTCTCCCTCTCCCTCTCCCTCTCCCTCTCCCTCTCCCTCCCCCCCTCTCTCTCTTTCTCTCTCTCCTCTCCCTCCCTCCCCTCCTTCCTCTTCCTTCCTCTCCTCTTCCTCCTTCCCCCTCCCCTCTCTCTCTCTCTCTCTCTCTCTCTCTCTCTCTCTCTCTCTCTCTCTCTCTCTCTCTCCTCCCCCTCCCTCCCTCCCTCCCTCCCTCCCTCCCTCCCTCCCTCTCTCTCCCTTCCCTCTCTCAATCTGTCTGTCTATCTATGTCTCTATTTTTAATCTCTCTTTCTCTATAATCTTCAGTAAGTTATGTGTCTTTTCAGATAAGTCGGTCTGAGCCCGATAAGGAATACATTCTTGAACTGACTTTGGATGAAGACAACTACCGTCTGGTCTGTTCTGTGCCTCCATTGCACAACTTGAAACAGTTGGAGGATAAACTAAATGCAACTAATGACTTCTCTGGTTGCATTGCTTACATTAGAAAACTTTTTCAGAAGCTTGAGACATAAATCAGGTGGCACCACGGGAGGATTTATTTGACTTGTGTTTATTTAAGGAATTTACAGAGTGCTTTGGTTATAGATATTTTATTTTTTATTTTTTATTTTGGTTATCATAGTTAGCCATTAGAGCTTCTTATATGCTGAACATATTAGTGAATATTACTTGAATACTTACACCAAATAACAAAGTGTATAAACATAATTTGAATCTATAATGTATTAGATAAGTCTAATCAATATATTGTGACAAGGTCTAGACTTTTATTTATTTATTCATATTTTCTTAATATATCTTTTTTGTTTATCTAAGTGTTTTTATAGGTATTATATTGAACACCCTTTTTATAGATAGGATAGTATGTGCTTTATATATGGATTGTCATAAATAAGTTTTTTGTATATTATAATTGTATTGCATACAACAAAATTTAAAAGCCCTTTCCAGTAGTGGGTCCCATAGATTATGGATATAAGAGATATATTATATACTTTCAGGAAATCAATAAATCATATTGAAGAAAAAGTCTATTCAAAGATCATTATAAACTGTGAATAGATGAATTTGGTATTGCCTTTACTTTTAGACTGAACTTTACATTACTAAATGAACAAGAATTAAAGAGAATATGTAACCTTAGATGTTATTTCATTTACCAATGTGTTTTTTATTCTGGTATGGTACTGATTCAGTTATCATAATTTTTTTGTAGTTTGTCATATTGGTTTAATACAAAAATGTGATGGGCATAAAGAATGAATGTAAAAAACTCTTGTACTGATAGTATGTAATCAGCAGTGGAAAACATTTATTTTTATAATGTCTACCAGGTGGCATCAGATCTTAATTAGGAAAGTAGTATTACCAGCCCTAGCAGTATCTTTGAATTTGACTTCCCTCACAGGGAATATTTTGTTAATAGCTTTACTATTTTATGTCATATTTAAATTATCTTAGTTTTACATTGTATTTTCTTTATTTGTGATAAAGACATGGGAACGCATAATGCGTAATTTAATCGGTATCAGAGATTTCCCCAATTATATGGTCAGCATTACTGTAACAAGATTAATCTTTACTACCAAAGGTTTTTTTAACTTGATAAATGTCCACAGCTGGCCTCATAGCAATTTATCACAGTAAATGCCATATCTCCATGC
>BOPN01004155.1:0-7500 GCA_017312705.2 Penaeus japonicus | reverse complement strand
AGTTTCAGTTTAAAGCAAACTGATCACACTGTAGTGAAACAGGAGGGGAATAAGGGAATCGAGCTCCAGTCTTCTCCCGATTAGTATCCCGAAAAGCGAATATATATAGGTCCTATGAATGGGATTGATATTTTTAATGCTGAGTTATTGGACCATATAGGTTGCCAATTAAACATGTTGGTGAGATGATTAGTGAGGGGTACTTTTGCCTGCGTCGGGAGGGGTTGTGCGCATTGCGTTGTTTGCATATGGCAATGCAAATAGCTCAAAGCACACAATCACAGCCACAACCTTGTCACCAAACATATGGCCTAATAGGAGAGAAGAGCAAAGCATTGATTTGTTGGTATCACTACATGTATTCATGAATTCTGTAGATTTACGTAACTCATGAGATAAACGCAGAACCTTATATACCCGGATGAATTAGTCGGGAATTTTGGAACACAGATCCTGTGTGAAATTAAGGTTTATTGTATCATATTACACAAGAAGTTTTAAAGATGGTGTTGAAAGAATAGTCAATTTGTGACTATTCCTTGGCTATTGGCCTATTGATAGACACGCTCTAGCTTCTCCCTTCAGCATCTTCACAGAAACTGAACTACTGAATGGAATACTTTTAATACATTTTTTAATATATTTTTTAACCAGAATGTATTAATGCATCTATATACCTACTACGCTTATTCCGATTTTTTTTGTTCAAGCATCTCAAAGGAGAATCATTTAGTTATGAAGCTACCTCATAGGTGACTTTCATTTCGGTAATATTTTCTTTGACATTCTTGTCAAATATTATACATTAACCAAATAGTAGTACAATAATACAATCATTACAGATACAAAAATACATTGCGGATATACCTTAATAGGAAAACGTTAATTGTTTCCCAAAGTTGACTTCTTAATATTTTCTCTGTTTTGACGATTATACAGCCACATGTACAGTTGCCAAGAATGAAGTATGGCTATCAGTAGCGTATAGTTGAGGCTGAGTGGTCGATATACTGGAAATAGGTGTGTATTATATATTCAGTGTATCTTAGGAATCAGCACTAGGAGAACATTGTTTTTTTTTTAATTTTTCATTTGATGCCCCATAGAACAACAAGTGTATTGAGCGTTTCTGCTTCCAACAGCTAGAATATATAACTGTGTGTATGTGTTTGTCTGCGCTTAGCAGGTAGCATTTCTATTACTGAAAATATGAATGATTAAATTAATGAAAAAAAGAATAATTTTGCAATGGTAACCTCTCGATAATATTCACATCGATCATTGATATGAAAACCTGATATATGTAATAATATTCACATCGACTGTATCATATGTATCCCCCAATGTAAATACACAGTATATGATCTCTTTCTTTCTCTCTTCTTTTGATTCCTCCCCAAACTCATTTCCTAATCTACGACAGACCTTAGATCATAGACTGGCAGGAAAGCATGGATTTAACTTTTATGAAAACATTTTCTAAAGCACAATAATGTCGCCAGATCGCGTCGGGGTGCCACAGCGTGAGGCAGAATATTTTGATCAGTTTCAGGTAGAGGAGCGGGCGGTAGGAATGGGTAGATTCTAATGCCCTCATTAGGGAGGAACCTTCTAGACCATCAGAAATTAGGGAGGGGCTCTCCAAACTGAAGGGTGGTAAGTCAGTAAGTTGATCTGATGATGTCTGGTGACTTTAAGTTGCATACTGACGTGGTTTCCACCGATCAGTTTCCTAGACCTGCTGATGACGTGGTCATCCCTCTCTGGGGAAAAAAATAAGATTAAAGAAAATAAATGAATAAAGGAATGAATGAATAGATGAATAGATATATGAATATATATATATATATATATATATATATATATATATATATATATATATACATATATATATATACACATATATATATACATACATACATATACACACATATACATACACACACACATATATATACATATACACACATATATATATACATATACACACATATATATATATACACACACACACATACAGAGGATAAGAATACATTACCCAGAACTTGCTCCTGGTGACAGCCTCCGTCCTGCAACAGAGCGGAAGTGACCTACATTCAAAGGTGCGGCGACAGAACTAAGGCAACTGTTGATAATAACTGGAGGGAAGCGATGTTTTCATGGCCAATCCCCGGTTAGAGAGTACGTCTTATATTGTAAAAGTAAAGGACGAATATGATAAAATCTGTGTCAAATAAGAACGCAAAAGATCCCCCAAAAAGGCAAAGATGACATTCTTCATTGTTGTTTCCTTCTGAACCGATATTTTATAGCATAGCACACACTACCCGAAAATCATCTATTTAAAATCCCAACAAATATCAATCGATTATAGTCATAATCATATACAGGTATCATAAGAGAGTCGAAAACTGAACTTGTACAATACTTAAAGGGCTTGGCGACCCCAGGGTTGAGAATCGGATATTGACGAGCACAATGTCACTGGATAGACTCAATCACTTGCCAATTGCACACGTTCAGCAAGACAGGACAAATTTGTTGGATATAGAGAAGACTGCAATTTTGTTGCTAAAATGACTTCGGAATGACCACATCCGGTTATTAAGATATTAGAAGATAACAAGTATTTTACAAATTTAGTTGTTAAAGCTCATTGTCAAATTACTGTTATTACTTGTATGACTCTCCTCTGAATTTGTAAAACACGCCTGTGCAAGATGAATCTGCAACAGATAGGAATAGGAATAGATCCATTGCATTAAACTTATGTAGTGCTTATGTATTACTGGTACTATTTCTCATAATGATAATGATGAAACGATGATGATGATGGTTATGATGATTATAATAATGCCGATCATAATGATGATAAATAAAAAGATAAAGATAATAATAATCATGATAATAACAATAATCATTATTATTGATATTATGATAGTGACAATCATACGGATATAAACAATGGTGATAATGATTATGATAATAGTGATAATAGTACTGATAATGATGATAATGATATTGATGATAATTATGTCTGTAGTAATAATAATAACAATAATGATATCGATAATAATGAGAATGATGATAATGATGTTAAAGATAATAATAATGACATAATTGTCATTATCATTATCATTATTGTTATCATTACTATTTTCTTAATTGTTTTTATAATCGTTATTCTTCTTATCATTACTGTTATTTTCACTGTTGTTTTCATTGTTATTATTATTACTGTTATTATCATTGATGTTATTACTATCATCATCATCGGTGTCATTATCATTACCGCTACCATTATCATTATTATCATCATAATTGTCACTAATATTATCATCATTATCATTAATAATATCTTTATCATCATCATTATTACTTTGGCTATCATAATCATGATCGTTATCATCATTATCTGCAATGTATTAATCATAATCATATGACAAAAACAACTATAACATAATTTAATTAATCATAAAAGTCAAAATATCGCAAAGATGACGTAAATACTTAAAAGAGTTACAAATACACTAACAAGGCCAATGTCTGCCAGACCCCCCCCCCCCTCCTTAAGACGGTGGTTGCACTATTGCACCATTAATGATTTCACTACTTTCAACCACTGACGGAGACAGTCGTTCGTTAGGCATCAACAACACGACCGTAACTATGACAGAGAAAACTGGTCACTCTCAACTGTTTAATCTCACGTCAGTATCACCTGTGTGTGTGTGTGTGTGTGTGTGTGTGTGTGTGTGTGTGTGTGTGTGTGTGTGTGTGTGTGTGTGTGTGTGTGTGTGTGTGTGTGTGTGTGTGTGTGAGAGAGAGAGAGAGAGAGAAAGAAAGAGAGAGAGAGAGAGAGAGAGAGAGAGAGAATGCTACTTGATTACAAATGTGTATGCATCCATAATTGTGTCTGATCCGTAAATAGGAAATATTGTATGTTTGAATATTGATATGATACATCTAATTGAACATCTATTGCCGGTTATCATTAAATTAATTACCGAATAGAAACAAAGATAACACAAAATAGATTCTAAAATTGACAAAAACAAAAAATAAATAAAAAAAGAGAAGAGAAAAACAACCCAAATCATAAGTGACACGGCACCTAAGTTTGCCTCTTAGATGCGTTCAATTCAGGAAAAAACAACAAAAAAACATTAAGGATACGCTGGCCAATATGAAAATCCAAGACTTGACACGAAACGGCCAATGTCAACATGCGACCGAATATTTACGCATATCTTTGTGACCTTGAGCTTTCCTCGTGATCGTCGTGGTCGGCTTGAACACCGGTAGCGGGATTAGCGGTTTCTCGCTGGGATTTAACGAGCGCGAAAAAAGAGAGAGTGTGAGTCGGGACCGCATTGCACTACAACGGCCGAGGCACATACGCTACTCTAGCGGTATGTGCGAATGTGTATGTCGATATATGATACGTACACAGTATATGCGTATGTTTGTGTATATATATATATATATATATATATATATATATATATATATATATATATATGTATGTATATATATACATTGATGGATAGCTAATTCAATATAGATAGATATGCACTCACACATCTGGCCTAGAATGTTCGCCTCCGCTTCATTTTCTTCCATCTCTTGGATTCATTTCATCTTCTTCATCAGTTTCCTTTTCCTGAACGAATCTAAGAGGCAAACTTAGGTGCCGTGTCACTTATAATTTGGATTGTTTTCCTCCATTATTTTTTTCTTTCATTTGATGTATTTTATTTTTTTCTTTGTCAATTTTCCTATCTATTTTGTGGTATCTTTGCTTCTATTCGGTAACTAATCTAATATATATACACGGGTATGTATCTACGTACAGACACATACATATATCACATAGAAATAAGTGAATAAATAAATCATAACAATACCATATACATACAAACGTACATATACATAGTAAAAAGTGCCCATTCACACACACAGACACTATACTACATGCATGCATGTATTGTTTACTTACACTTATACGTGTTGTATTAATTTAGTTCAGTGAGGTTTGTGAACTAACTTTCACTCTGACCAAAGGGTCCTGTCATTTCTTTCAACTATTTAAAGCTGACTCACGTGATCATCATTACTGAAACGTGTTGTATAGGATGTACAGTATGTTGGAAATGAAAATACATTGTTTGCTTTTCAGCTTATTTGCACTATAATCAAAATAAATAATTTCAATGGAATATAAGCATTTTTTCAGTTTACATTTAAGATTCAATGAGCCGGTGTTCCGTAGACAGGAGCAGGGGTGCCGTAAGTTTCAACAGGCGCTTCATAAGCAGGGGCAGGGGCAGAATAAGCTGGGGCAGGGGCAGAGTAAGCAGGGGCAGGGGCAGAGTAAGCAGGGGCAGGGGCAGAGTAGGTGGGGGCTGGCTGATAAGGCTTGGTTTCCGGGTACTGAGCCTCGCCCTCGTAGGTGACCTGAGCCACATAGCCATGTTCGTGATCGGCCGTGTAGGTGACGATTTGAGTGCGTCCGTCAGGAAGAAGGACGCGGTATTCGCCGTTGACAACGTTGCCGTCTGAGTTGGAGTTGTGGGAGTAATCGTTGCCGGTGTAGTGGTCTACTACTCCATAGGCAAAGTCAAATGGCATTCCTTTTCCATAGGCAGGCGGAGGCGCAGAGTATGCCGGTGCAGGGCTCTCGTAGTTGTAGCCTTCGTCAGGCCGGGCAGCGGCGACGGACACCAGGCAGGCGATGAGGATGACCTGCAATTAGTCAGATTTTATAATAAATAATCCTTCATGTTCTCTTTTAACGATTCTTCTAGCAACAAATATCAGACCAAACACTGTGAAAACATTTCTCACCTTTGCGTTCATGATTGCAAGCTAGAGATGAATGAGTGTGTGAGCCTTATATACCTGCACTCATGGCCGACCTCCAAGCCACGCCTACTGACCCTGCACTAGTTTTACACGTCAAGTTTGTAGATCAATAATGTCTATGCATTTACGGATATATGTATACATGTACATGTATATATGCAAAGATACGCTTTATATATATGTATATATATGTATGTGTATGTGTTTGTATACATATGTATATATATACATATACACACACATACATATACATACATATATGTATATAAATACATATCTATCTATATCTATATCTGTATATCTATCCATATATATGTGTGTTTGTATGCCTATGCATCTTGACACACACAAACACACACACACACACACACACACACACACACACACGCATATATATATATATATATATATATATATATATATATTTATATATATATACATATATGTATATATATATTTTTATATATGTATATATAAACGTATGTGTACATATATATGTATATGTATATTTATGCATATATATATCTATATATGTATATATTTATAAACGTATGTATACATATATATGTATATATATATACATATATATATATATATATATATATATATATATATATATATATATATATATATATATAAACATGTGCATAATTATCCTTTATATGCATGACCACATGATAATTACTTCTATCTAAATTTTCGGAGAACGTTGTATCATTCCATTACCACCCATGCCTATATAAAAGTGTTGAACAACATGCGGTCGTCTGGGAGAGCACCTTTTGGCGTCTGCCCTGCATCTTCCAAGCATGATGCCGGGGCGCCAACTGATGGTGTTTTCCGTTCTTTGTGCATGATTTTTGTGGCTCGAGTTTTGTTGTAATTCTGATGCGCCATTTTGTATGACAGCTAATTACTTCAGAATGTTTACAATGTTAATTTCCCATGGAATATCCCTTCTTTTCAAATGCTGACATGATATTATTTTGAAAGGGAATGTTTGTAATTTGAGCGAGTTTGTTCATTTGTAAGGGAGGGGGAGACAAGCGTAGGCAAAACAGAAGGAAAGTTCTGTTGAGGAAAATCGCTAAACAATCAGAAATGATATGCAACTTACTTAGTGGAGGAAAGGGAAATGTACCTGAAGGTGTACCGAATAATGCGTACTTTTATCTATTATTTTCTTTTCAATAATTGTTTTACACTTATATGTATTCTCTATTCTTTTCTACCGGGTCATTTTATCTCTTTTAATGGAAGTATGTCATATTCTCTCATTAAATGTATGTCTTCTTGTGTGATACGGATGACAAGCTAATTGAACCAGAAGTCACCCTCGAGAGAAAAAATAAATTCTAGTCAACTAGTGGGTAACAGTAACTGGTCAAATAAGGAACCAAATCTGAATGAATTAAAGCCAGTTTATCTTTTTTATACATTTTACTCCAGATTTCCCTTTTTCTGTATTCATGAATAAAATTTCCATCCATTTACTTACTCATTAAGTCATAGATAAGTTCAGTGTGTGTCACTTTGCATGAAGTTAGATCAGCTTTGTAAAATATTCATCGCCAACTTAAAGGGAATCACACGTACAGGGCCAATTTTATCAACATTGATGTTTAATCAGTCATG
>BOPN01004154.1:87500-90000 GCA_017312705.2 Penaeus japonicus | reverse complement strand
GAATATGTATATGTATCTCTCTCTCTCTCTCTCTCTCTCTCTCTCTCTCTCTCTATCTATATATATATATATATATATATATATATATATATATATATATATATATGTGTGTGTGTGTGTGTGTGTGTGTGTGTGTGTGTGTGTGTGTGTGTGTGTGTGTGTGTGTGTGTGTACATATATATATGTATATATATATGTATATATATATATATATATATATATATATATATATATATATATATATATATATATATATATATATATATATATATATATATATATATATATATATATATATACATATATATATATGTGTATATGTATATATATATATATATATATATATATATATATATATATATATATATATATATATATATATATATATATATAAAGAGAGAGATGTGTGTATGTATATATATGTGTGTATGTATATATATATATATATATATATATATATATATATATATATATATATGTGTGTGTGTGTGTGTGTGTGTGTGTGTGTGTGTGTGTGTGTGTGTGTGTGTGTGTGTGTGTGTGTGTGTGTGTGTGTGTGTGTGTGTGTAGAGAGAGAGAGAAAGAGAGATCTGTATATATATATATATATGTGTGTATATATGTATATATGTATATATATATAGATAGATAGATAGATAGATAGATAGAGAGTGAGAGAGAGAGCTATGGATATATATATATATATATATATATATATATATATATATATATATATATATATATATATATATATATATATATATACTAAATTTTTTGATGTTGATACAAGCTATTGCCCTTTCCAGGAGATGCCGCTCATCCGTGGCAGCAAACCAACTAGGAAGCTTGATCATAGAAAGTCTAGTAAACCCTTCTTGCCTTAACAAGGAGCTGGTCCAGTCCTTACGCCATGAAGTTCATGATATGTCCCAGCGATGATTAGATCACACTTCATAAGCTGCATGACGGAGGGGGGCGTTCGGTCATGCAACTTTAGACTAAGTTTTCCTGATCATCGTTAGGTAGGCAGGCGTCTGACAGTGTTTGGATACTCTTTCTTTATTTCAGTTTTTTTTTTATGTGTTCGATATAATTTGTTAGGTTGAATTTATATGGTGGATCAATTATATTCCATATTAAATACTGAGTCGTGTTTTTTTTTGTTTGTTTTTTGGGGGGGTATATGAGTATCATATTGATTTAATCATTTCTTTTCCCCAAAAAATGATATACAGTCGCAAAAAGATGTTAGAGTTATAGGACCATCACAGCTGGAAAGGATCGAGCTAAAAAAGGTATACGTTATCTACTAGTCAACAAGCATCTCTTGGCAACAATATTGCCCAAAGGGATGCAAATAATGCCAATATTGCAAATTATGGGAGCGCTTCCGGCAACTGACTACCATTATTTACAGAGATTTTTTTTTTTCTATTGCGAACTTAGAGGAAAATACAAAACTCTAATCTATATGCAAAATAATACAATTACCGGTACCAGAATGACACCAGATATCAAATAAGTGCCAACTTTCGATATGGCTCACCTGAAACTCATGTGCAATAGCATAGTCACGCCTGCAACTTTATTATTTGAAAAGTTAGAGTTACGCAAGTGATCCCAATATTCATATGACTGTTACCATAGAAACCATCAATCTCAAATCGTCGGCAGATTCAGACCTTTAACCCGAGTGAACGGCCCTCATGATCTCGGTACTTTGGTCAGGTGGGAGTCGAACCGCGTACTTCGATAACCTTCTGGTTCTGAACCGCGCACGCTCCCACTGTGCCACTGTAATGTTGCCTAGATTTAATAGGTTATTTTGATCATCGATTTCACTTTTTTCCTTTACTGATTGTTATGATTGCTTGTCATCTCATCATCGTTGTGATATATGGTTATGTCACTCTTATGCATATTTAATCATACTTGAATATATACAGTGTGAAGGTGTTTGTGTGTGCATATATATATATATATATATATATATATATATATATATATATATATATATATATATATATATATATATATATATACATACATGTGTGTGTGTGTGTGTGTGTGTGTGTATGTATACATATATATGTATATATATATATATATATATATATATATATATATATATATATATATATATATATGTATACATATATATATATATATATATATATATATATATACATATATATATATATATATATATATAGATAGATAGATAGATAGATAAATACATATATATGTGTATCTATATATATATATATATATATATATATATATATATATATATATATATATATATATGTATATATATGCATATACATATTTAGTGTTACATGTATGTGATATATATGTGTATATATGTATACATTACATACGTACACATATACACATGTAGACACACACACACACACACACACATTACACACACACACACACATATATATATATATATATATATATATATATATATATATATATATAAATATATATATAT
>BOPN01004154.1:62500-70000 GCA_017312705.2 Penaeus japonicus | reverse complement strand
ATAAGGACATAATATCGAGTCTTCTAACAATGATGGGGCTGGCGAGCAAAGTAATAATTATCTCCTCATACTCAGTAAGGATGATGATCTGAATTTCAAGCTATAAAGAATACCATTAATAGATGTAGCACCTTGCATCATCATTTGATGAAAAATAAGATCGTATAAATTGCCATTTGTCTTGATGAATAAAGTGCCGCTGTGATGATAGTCTGCAACATGTTCTGCCTTTTCTGAGAAAATCAATAATGAATGAGAGGATCATTGCAACGGCTGCGGTGAAGCAAACAAGTGGACCTCAAACGAGCGTAGGAGACTAAAAAGTTTAAATGTCTTACTCCAAAGGTACAAGAGGGACACCTTCCTCTTCTCCAGAGGAAAGGAACACAAAGCACTTCGAAAAACAGGGCATTATTCCACAGTCTTCGTAAATTTGTGTTTCTTGTACTAGAATATATAAGTCAATTTTTCAATCAATAGAAAAAACATTTTGATAGACACGATATTCAATCTAATAACGTTAAAAGCCTGCTTATCTTCTGGAAAACGTGCTCACGCGTGTAAATAGAGTTTGGATGAGCTGCTTATCCAGCAGTCTTGTAAAGACTTCATTTTAATTGGTAATTTTCATCAGATCTTGATCCAATGATCCTTTGTTGATTTTTTGTTAATTTTAACTTTGAAATTCATGTTTATTTTCTTCACATTTCAGGATCATCCCCGGATCCAATCGTGTCAGACTTTTCAAAAGATCAGAAGAAACTACAAGGACCACTTGGCTCTGGGACCGACCCCTCAAAGACGGCCTTGCCTCAACTAAGTGGAATGACCACCAGAAAAGGGCATCGACCAAAAAAATGAAACGTTTACTATCATATATTTGAACTACAACTTCAGCGTGTCCCTCATTGGCAGTGCGATGCCACACTGACCAGCTATTGGATTTCAGTTCTAACAAGTATCTGATGCCAAACTGGTGTACAAAACATAACCCCGTGCTGCAGGCAAAAATCTAGAAGTAGTTGGGCAATTCCATGCTGGAAGGAATACTTAAGGAAGGAGTTACAACATGGGAACACTGAGTCAGAGGTATGGTGGACCCTCATTGGGAATACACAAGGAATCACATCCATTTGAAAGGAAATATGTATGTACTTTGGGTAAGGATGAGACACTGATAGAACGTTTTACCAGCAAGACGCAAAGCTGTAAAACTATACTCAAAGGACATACTCTGAAGAGGACCTAAACCACAGAAGAAATTATGATAGATGAGACTATGGTGCACATGCTTCTCAAAACATGTGATCCAGAAAGGTAACAGGTCCTGGCCACATTTGCATGCACTTCCTTAAACTGTGTATTGACCAGCTTACTCAGAATTCAGACGTATGTTCCACTAGGAAAAGGGTCAATGCTCTGGAGGAAACGTAGGTCGTACCTGTACGCAAAAAGAGGTAGTTATACAAGAAAAAGCCACCAGTTGCACCACTGACTACAAGAGATACTATAGGACAACAGTGAATGGCAGGCAATGTTATGGGACAAATGATGGCAAGTTACATTTACGTCAAAAAAAATATATCCATAAGATCATTTCTAAGTTTCGATAATCATTCAGCTTTGATCTCACAACCAATGGTTATCTAAGGCTTCAGGAATAAATTTTGGCTCACAAAGGGAGTACCAAACTAGGTACGTTTCTCTCTTTCAAGTACTGAGCGCTTCAAGATTCTCTGTGAAGTGAAATTAGCCTTGCTCTCGAGTATGCTCAAAGCTTTCAACATCGACCAGGCGAGGTAGGGCTGACGCCACTGTGCAAGGTCACAAACCTCAACACTTCCTGACCTTTAGCTCTTTGTGAAATTCCAGTGAGACGGACCTCCGTCACCAGGCGCTCTAAGAGATTATTATGTGGTATGACCTTGATTAGCGGTCTCCCTCATCTCATGACAAGGATGGGAACATCTTTAGAACTATGGTTGACTCACTGGGACTTAACTTGACACAGTGAATCAAACCGAGATCAATGGATGGTTATCAAACAAGAATGCTGATCTAAAACTGGATCAATTTATGTTCTAAATCCTATATTTTGTTGTTATGTGAAGTTTATGAGGTATCAAGTTAGACCTTAGATAGACAGAGGCACAGTATGCAAAGGGTAGCCATTAACCCTCTCTAAACGTCATGCGGTACGTTATAATATTATATGTTGAAAATATTGGAGTGAGAAGAAGTGGGAAAAGAGACATAGGTAGAGAAGGGGGAAAGAAGAGAGAGAGGGAGTGAGAGAAAGAAAGAAAGGAGAGAGATATAAAAGGAAAGAAAGAGGGTAAAGGAACAATAAAGAGAAGAGAAAATAGAGAGAGAAAGAAGGAAGGAGTAGAAAGACAGAAGAGGAGAGAGACAGAAAGAACTGCATTGTTACTGAATTCATCTGTTGAAATAGGGAAATATTTAGCAACTACTTAAGTAAATCAATACAGGTTCAGTCACAGATATATTTCAAGAACGTAAAATACCAAACCTTGCTTCGCTCAGCGCCCAACAGCTTTGCTACCTCAAGGTCTGCAGCGTGGGTTGAAAATTGTAAGCTCTCACCTTTGACATCCATAACATGCTAGTATAACATAACGACATAGTTCAGAGGCTAGACTGTTACAATTACCTACTTTTAGATATGCCATTTGGTAGACCATGAACCCTAAAGATTCTATAGGTTCAAGCTATATAGCGTTATCTGGATGTGTAGATAATGCAAAGGAAGTGATAGAAGGAAATGATAGAGGAAAGGTCGCTCGATGATTAATTTGAATATGTTAAGGATTATACATCAACCGGCATTATCACTAGATTTTGATGAATTAATAGTCTTTGATCCTTTTCTTGTCGTCCCATCATAAAAAAAACTACAGATTAAAAAACGCCAACGCTTTCTTCAAAGGTCACACACTATTAACCTTTCCTGGCCTATTGTCATTATTTTTTATGGTTATCTTTTTGAGTAGAGGAGGGGGGTGTACATTCTTATAACACCTCTGCTGGTCTCATAATGTCTTTTATAGAATGTCTAGAACGATATATCGACGCTTCCGTGTGTATTAAGGAAATCCGTGGAATAAATTCGTTCAGATTATACTAAGGAGCTTATATATCAAATAATCAGTCGTAAAAGTCAACTTACTTCTGTAAATCAATATTTTTCTCATCAAAATGAAAATTTCCATACAGCTTGAGTGCTTTAAGCATTCACATTAACGATAGTCATCGACACTTTATTTTCCATTAAGTGTAGAGATAGGGACGCCTCTTCCAACTATAGAGAACCTGCTCCTAGAAATTCATTCTCAAACGCATAGGATTTCAGAACCAGGTACCCAATAAACAGTGATTCCTCGACCATATGAGACTTTCGTTTGATATTAGGAGAGAGAGAGAGAGAGAGAGAGAGAGAGTGGGAGGGAGAGAGAGAGAGAGGGGGGGGGGGGGGGGGGAGTCAGACAGAGAGAGAGAGAGGGAGAGAGTCGGACAGATAGACAGACAGAAAGACAGACACACAGAATAATAGATAGATAGGTAAAGATATTACACGGACATATCTAAGTATATTATTCAATAACCATATGAACGAAAGGAAACAAGACTTCCATGAACAAGACAAAAAAGAAGAAGAAACAAGCAGACAACTAGTAGAAAGATGCAGCATCCCACAACGGGCGCTCGCTCTTCCCTCCTCCACTCCGCCTCCCTGCCCTCGACTCATGTGTATTCCTTCTCACTTTCTGCTCTGCTGCGCCGGAAACTCGGACTCGGCCAGCAAGGCAAAATGACAGGTGATGTGCTAGGATGTGTCCTTTAGTGATCTTAGTGATGAGAGGGAGAGGGGAGAAGAGGAGAGGAAACAAACAGACAAGGATTAAGGGGGAGGATTAGGTGTACAGGAAAGAATGGAAAGCCAGATCATTTTATTTGTTTTGTGTTTGTTTCTTCCTCTGTTTCACGTGTCTTGATTTAGGATAATATAATGTGTTCGATAAAAGCCTGAGACCACATTTATTTCGACATGTGATAATAATAAAACAAATTAATGTTATTTGAAATGGTAATAGATTAACACTAGTTACATAATATAATATATTGCACACCTATACCTACATTATAAAATTAATCCAGAAATAGATCAAACAAATAACACTAACTTACATTTATACATTTTAGCATAAATTATCATAGCCACAAGAATAAGAATTGGGCTGTTCTTATACAGCGTTTGTTGCTGGATATCCGTAAAGTTGCTCTCTGCAATGTGCATAGACATTCTCGGTGTTGTGTACAGCTTTGAACATTATTTTGATGACACGTCTTTGGGTGTGATCCAAGTATGTGTGTGTGTGTGTGTGTGTGTGTGTGTGTGTGTGTGTGTGTGTGTGTGTGTGTGTGTGTGTGTGTGTGTGTGTGTGTGTGTGTGTGTGTGTGTGTGTTTGTTTGTTTATGTATGTTTCGATTTATATGTCCATTTACATATTTTTATTTATAAGTATGGTCTTTATTGATATTATCAGTATCAGTATTATTTTTATTCTTATCAACATCATTATCATAATTATTACTATTATTAGTTATAATGTCTGTAATAATTCGCGTTATTTTTTAAATGTACGTTGCTGTTATTACTGACACCATAAATGGTTAGTGATCATCAGTATTATTATTACCATTCCTGAAATTAGTATTTTTTATCAACATCATTCGTAATAATGGTAATAGTTATAATAACTACCATTATTGTTATTACCGTCATCATTATTATTATTATTATTATTGTTATTATTATTATAATTATCATTATTATTATTATTATTGTTATTATTATTATTATCATCATTATTATCATTATCATCATTACCATTATTGTTATTATCATCAATACAATTAATATCAACATTATCATCATTGTTATCATCATCATCATTAATAATATTACCAATATTATCATCATAAGTCTTATCATATTCCTTATTATCAGCATTACCATAATAAAGCTGTATAGCTCATCATTATAAAGTAAAGGTAAAGGAATTTTACGAAAAGCCACTTTGGTTTCTCCAAGACAAAAGTCACGTGGTGAGTGTGGGTTTAAAATGGCTGCCGTAGCTTAAGCCAAGTTATTACCGCCTGACCCAAACCGGCTTGGCGATCATGTCACCTATCTGAACTGTCCAAAGATCGAGAATGACCTGACCCAAGTTAGGTCAGGCCGACCGAAGAAAAGGTCCCTTCTCCATGAGCTCATCCTCAGGACCTCCGCAGGTTATGTAATTGGCAATATCATTATCATCATTATTATCATCATTGTTATTATGATTATTATGATTATGATTATCACATTCATCAATCATCATTATTACTTTTTGTCTGTATCGTTATTAGAATTGTTATTATTGTTGTTGCCATTTTTTATTATCATTATCATTATTATTATCATTATCATCATTATTATTATTATTGTTGTTGTTGTTGTTGTTATTATTATCATTACTATCATTATTTTTTTTTTATTATTATTATCCTTATTATTATTATTAATATCAAACATACTTTTTATCACTGCTTTTCATCATTATGACAACATCCCCATCACCGTCGTCGTCGCATTTTGACGGTAATTTCTTCAAAAATCATTAAAAAAAAAAAGAATCGTCCATTCCTTTGAATCGTCTCCTCAAATTAGAATCAGACAGAATGCTGGAACCTCGACATTTTTTTACCCACTTGACCTCATCAGCATTGGCATTTCCGTCGCCGCTTCCCAAACGAAGCACGCGCACCCCTTTACCACCGTGCTCTTGACCAGCCATCCTTCCCTCCCCTTGCGATCCCCTTTGGTCGAATCCCTCTCGCGGATGGATAGCTTCTTCGCCTCACAGATTCTTCGACCTAATAGGTTTTTCACCCCTTGGTCCCCTAGGAGGCCGTTGCCCTTTGCAGGAGCCATCAGTTCAAAGGCTCTCGCTGGTCCACCGAGGGCATCAACAAGGATCTCGCCGACTCTAACGAGGTCGAGGTTTTCAGTGTCAGTCGCGGTGCCTCCAATGTGTCACAGGAAGGAGGGAGGGAGTGGCCTACGAGAGCGAAGGGTCGAGGGAGAGGAAAAGGGTTAACTCCATTATCAACGTTGTTATTTCATTAGCGTTTCCCCTTGTTTATAAACTATTGAGTGTGTGTGTGTTTGTGTTTTTGTGTTTGTGTGTGTGTGTTTGTGGAATTACAGTGTGTATGTGTGTGTTTTTAGTAGGTGTGTTTGTGTTTGTGTGTGTGTGTGTTTAGTAGATGTGTTTGTGTTTGTGCGTGTGTGTGTTTGTGTGTGTGTGTTTAGTAGATGTGTGTGTGTTTGTGCGTGTGTGTGTTTGTGCGTGTGTATGTGTGTGTGTGTGTGTGTACGTGTGCGTGTGTAAAAGAAAGAGAGAGACGTATTCATAATTAGGTAGAGAGAGGTAAAGGAACAAGAGGAGAGAACCAACTAGCGCCATCCCAAACCTTCGAGGCTTCAAGGGCCCCGCCACGCCTTCCCTAAATCTTGGGTACGCGAAGATAACCCTAACCTCGCTAACACTTCTCTCAAAGAGCATTAATTATTCCGTAATTCTTTCCGGGACACACCTGAGGGACAAGGCGGCGGGAGCGGAGAATGAGGGGGAAGAGGGGAAAGAGGTAAGGGGAAGAGAGAGAGAGAGAGAGAGGGAGGGAGAAGTGGAAAACAGGAGCAACAGAGCGTAATTGAAAAGATCTGCGAATATGAATGAAATCGGAAGGAAGAGAGAAACGATAAAACAAAAGGAAGAGAGAGAGAGAGTGTATGTGTGTGTGTGAAAGAGAAAGAGAGAGATAGAGATAGAGAGAGTGTGTGTGTGAGAGAGAGAAAGAGAGAGTGCGTGAGAGAGAGAAAGAGAGAGAAAGAGAAAGAAAAAGAGATAATTGAGGCGATATACAGGAAATGTGGCGGACGCGAGGGAGGGCCAGCTGATTACAATAAGTAGGGCCAATTTCCAACAAACTAACTTATAATGAAGTAATCACATCAAGTTATCTCAAGGTTTACCAACTATATCAAATTTTCCAACTGTTCCGCGTGTCAGCTTTTGTGTCTCGGAAATGTCTTAGGGAGATGCGGCGACTCAGAACTCTGCAAGTTGACTGTTAATTCCGGTTTAGGCTCGTTCTCATGCACAGTAAGCTATAACAACTTTAGTTTTTTTTTTTTTTTTTTTTTTTTTTTTTTTTTTTTTTTTTTTTTTTTTTTTTTTTTTTTTTTTTTTGTAAATCATTGTTCTTCTTGTGAAGGTTTTATCAGCTTTAGTTTTCTGTGCATAATTATCTTTCCTATATAGGTTATAGCAATTATGTTTTTATGTATAGTTTTATTCTTACCATGTCGGCTATGGTAACTTGTGTGTGTATGTTTGTGTGTGTGTGTGTGTGTGTGTGTGTGGTAATGGG
>BOPN01004154.1:55000-57500 GCA_017312705.2 Penaeus japonicus | reverse complement strand
CTTGTGTTCTTTTCTTGGCCTATATCTATATTTTTTCTCTCTTTCTCATTGTATCCATTTTTTTGTTTGTTTGTTTGTTTGTTTTTTGTTTGTTTCTTTCTTTCTTTCTCTCTTTCTCTCTCTCGATCTATCTATCTATCTATCTATCTATCTATCTATCAATCTATCTATCTGTCTATCTCTTTCTCTCTCTCTCTCTCTCTCTCTCTCTCTCTCTCTCTCTCTCTCTCTCTCTCTCTCTCTCTCTCTCTCTCTCTCTCTCTCTCTCTTTCTCTCTATCTTTCTTTCTGCTCCCTCATTCACTCTCTCCTTTCTTTTGCTTTCCCTAAATGATTCTTTGGGACCATCTAGGACGAGGTATCCCTCTCTATGCTAATTTACGGGAGCAAGAACGTATATAAATTCATACAAAATACATACATGAGTGCGTGTGGTTGCTAAGGTGTGTTCACAAATGACTCATCAAAGAAACTCGAGGTTCCTGTGAAATGGAGCAAGAGTTTGACATAAACAAATCTGAGGTAGATTTTCAACCTCCTTTCTGATCGTATTATATGGTAAACTCATTTTATAAACATGATCTCTTGCGGTTTACTGTATGAAGCTCCCTCAAAATCACGCCGTTTATTTACCTAAAAGCACACTGGCGTAAGGAATCCATACGCCTAGTTAGGCCCCTCCCCATTCCTGGAAATTGGAGCGCCTCGTATGAATCCCAAACGCTGTCATTCATTGCAAGTGATAATTCCCTCACTGTAATGGAAGGGGCACTGTATGCAAACTGCGAAGGCCATAACTGTAAAGCGTAGACGGTATTTGTAAACCCCATTTCTCTTGGGGATTCTGATGTACTGTATTACAGACTATGATACACCCTTGCTTGTTATTGGGTGATGTTATTCATGCGTATTCATTGCATATGCAAATGTCCGCAAACAAGTAGTCAAAACTTGCAAAGCTTTCATGACGAAGCCCCTGCGTTTGCGTTCGTGTTCGAGGGTATCACATTCGGTAAATAGATACCGGTCTAAAAGCAGGCTCTTCCAATCTAAAATTCTGGTGAACAAGCATAAGGCGGACAGACTGTTATAGGTCAGTTATACTGCAGCTCCTTTTATGGTCTCAGACCGAGGGGCGCGCAGCGGGCTGTGGGATTCATCGGGAACAGCCAGCTGATCCTCCCGAGGGAGTCGCGCGGAGGCGACCGTAATCGACACGCGGATCCGAACGCATTCCGATGGCTTCAAAACGCGGATCCGAACGCATCCCGATGGCTTTGGCTTCGTCGCCGGTGTGCTTCGTAAGCGTAATTGCAGGTCTTTTTATGGCAGTTTCTGAAAAAGAGACACAGGAATAGCACGCGCGCGCGTGTGTGTGTAGAGAGAGAGAAAGAGATTGAGTGAGTATAACGATATAAAAAATAACTAATCATGATATTATTACTGCTATTTCTAATACTTCTACTACAGCTAATGATGATAATGATGATGATCCTCATAATCATAATAAATGATAATGACAATTATGATGATAATCATAATCATAATCATAATAACAGTGGCAACAATGACAATAAAAATAATAGTAATGATAATGATAGAAATAATTATGATAATAGTATAAATGATAAAAATTAAAACATTGATAATGATATAAGTGGCAATCATAATTATTATTATTATCATTGTTATCATCATTATTATTACTATCATTATTATAGATAATAATAATGATGAAGATAATGATATTTTAAGATGATTGCATATCACCCTTATTATCTAAAGTATGTATACAATATAAAGTAAAGACAATTAGGAAAGTAAAAAAAAAACGGACTTGAATTTAGTAGAAAGAAAAATAACTTGCACTTTATAAACCGAATACTCTCCAGTTGTTTACCAATATATGAAGATCACACAGACTAGCTCGTAAACACGATAAATGTCTGTAGCGAAGACACTTACAGGGAATTAAGTATGAATTAATAAATGCCGAATGCTCACGATGAGGAGGGGAATAGGACTGTTAAGAGGTTAAGTGGCATGAAAGTATGAATGAATTGAATGAAAGTGGGCATTTTGGGTATGTTCAAGTTCAATGAAATCAGAAAAAAGTTAATAGAACGATCTACTAGTTAGGGAGCACTACACGAGATTGATTGAAATGTGGCCAAAACTTAATGAAAGGTAAAAGATCTTGGTTGCAACTATTCTACATCACTTCTAAGATGTAGTGCTGGAATATTGAGCTAGAACGTGGAAAAGTTTTAATGGATGGGTCGGAAAACATGAGAAGGGTAGCACATAAGATGTATGTTTCTAGGAAAATGAAAGGGGGCCTCATCAGCTGTGAAAGGTGACTCAAAGGAGAAAATTATATGTCACCAACAGCGCGTGAGGCAATTGTTACTGGTTGTAAAAAAAAAAAAAAAAATGTCCCAAGTGATAAGAACTCATGAGTGTGTGTACCGATAAGATAAATTCAAGAAATAAAAGGAGAA
>BOPN01004154.1:45000-50000 GCA_017312705.2 Penaeus japonicus | reverse complement strand
CGTTTTTGAAGTTTTGAAGTTTCACGCATTTCATCTCGCGAGCAATTTCATAAATCTGCGTGCCAGAGACATGTGTTTTTTTATTTGTTTGTTTTTTTAACATATATCAAAATGATGTGATGACCCAACATTGTCGACATATACCAATGACTTTTTTCTCTAGTCACATTGCCTCATAAAGCATATGAAATATCATACTTGATTTTCCTGCAAGAATGATCAAACTTGGCGCGTTGATTTTATAGCCTACTACCATTACCCTCGAAGTCACGACTGACAAACACTTGGAAGACAACTACACAACTATTTTATTTTCTTATTCTTTCTATTTTTTCACAATAGATCCACGTATAGTTGGGGAGATACATATAGTCACAGATAGATAGCTACATATTTACAAATGATGGTCAGGTATGGGTGTATGTGTCGACGGAGTGTGTGAGAGAGAATGAGAAAAAGATAAAACAAAAGATAAATGAGAGAATACAAGGATACGAGATATGCTGGGAAATATCGTTCAGAAATTGAGGGAGGTAGTGATGATGTATACAGAGCGCACAGATATCGATATTATTAAACAGAAATACAAACAAAGGAACGTGTGTACAAAGAGGAAAAGAAACCACCACGATAAAAAAAAAAAAAAAAAAGTGAACGCCACGATTTATTATCCCGTTATTATTGTGGCTCCGTTTTATTGGTGTTATTGTTAGTATTATCATCATTGTTGTTGTTACTTTTATCATTAGTAGTTCTAGCAGCGGGGGAAGTAGTAGTTATAGGCCTAGCATGCCATATATTTCTGATCAGATATATTTTTACGATCATTGCCGTTGCTTCATTTTACATCATTTCTATTGTCATTGTGACGAGTATCATCATCTTTCCTATAGTTATTGTTTTTTTAAAACATTTCTATCAGTATCATCTTTACCGTCAAAAATGATAATGCCATTATTGATACTCTATTAATATCATGAACATAATAGTCATCATCATTACTTTTTTCATCATTTCCATTACTTTTTTCTACAATATTTTAACCACTTGAATTTTCAACCACAGCCAGAAAACTGTATTTGACTGTTAATGAACTCAGGAACTGTTTTGCGTCACAATGCATCGCTTGCTGGTGTTGCGATGGCATTCTTAACTTCCTTGTGCGTCATGAAGTGTTGAGGTTTTATTTATTTATTGTGTGCGTGTATGTGTGTGTATGTGTGTGTGTGTGTGTGTGTGTGTTTGTGTTTGTTTGTGTGTGTGTATGTGTGTGTGTGTTTGTGTGTGTGTGTGTGTGTTTGTGTTTGTGTGTGTTTGTGTTCGTGTGTGTGTGTGTGTGTGTGTCTGTGTCTGTGTGAGTGTGTGAGCACAAACTGTCCATGCATTTACATGCGCATGCGTGTGTGTGTGTATGAATTGTTTCACTTTATCAACTATTAAACTAAAGTGATGAAAACATACTTCAGACGCGCCTCGAGCGACATTCGTTTTTTTTTCTGTGGAAAATTACGTGAATTACTAAACGGTTTTTCATTACCATATTCCCTTTAGAGTGCAAATAGAATTCATGTTTTTCTATGCACAAAAGAGTCATCACCTATTCTCTTGAAGATAGACTACTAGCAATCTCACAATGGTAATCCTTATAACGTTTAATATCATGATGATAAATGCTGTAGTATCAAAGTTTGTTATGCTAAAGGATATAAGTGTGAAAATAGTAAACAGCATAACAGTGATCGTAGCTCTTATAGGAGCCAGTCGTATGAATATTATAGTATTAGCCTATATCTGATAGCGCTGATTTCCAAAAGGCTAAAACTCATGAGAGCAAATAATATAACTTGAAACTCAAAGGATTTAACCATACTGCTATATAATCTCATGGTATTGCATTTTTTTAATGATAAATCTCATGTTGCTAAAGTTAACATAGTTAATATCATTATGTTAGATCTTATAATGACATGGAATCATTTGCTGTGATGAAACTCCGAGCCTCAATTTGTCAAGGATTTCATAGTGGGCGTTTCATTGCGTATTCATGAAATTATTAGCAATTTCGGGTTTAGCTTTGAGTCGTTCAATATGTATTGCTCCCGCGTGTTGAATCTGTACGTTTTAATGTGGTCTATTTTTTTTTTTTTTTTTTTTTGAGAATATACAGTGAGATTAGTTTGTGTTATCTGAGATTTTTTTTTCTTTTGTGCGTTTGTGTGTGTGTGTGTGTGATTTATATTGTCTCATATTTTGTTATATCTTTATTACCTCACTTTTATGCCTTTTAATTTCTAAAAACATTCATTATCACTATCTATATAATTGCCATTCATAGACTATTGTAACCACTTTGTTAATCCAGTGATTCTCAACCTGTGACCCATGACATAATTCCTAATTTCATTACTAGAAGAGGTAATACTTAGCTGTATGTGTGTGTGTGTGAGAGAGAGAGAGAGGGAGAGAGAGAGAGAGAGAGAGAGAGAGAGAGAGAGAGAGAGAGAGAGAGAGAGAGAGAGAGAGAGAGAGAGAGNTATATATATTAGCTTTAGCTTTAGAGCAATACGTTTCGTGGAATATAGGAGATGGCACCCCGAACAAGATACACATATGCATTTGTGTCCGCGGATGTGTGTAATGTGTGTGTTTGTGTGTGTGTGTGTGTCCTTTCTTATTGGTGTACATGTGATTGTATATATGTGTGTGTGTATTTGAGTTCTGATATTCAGTGCAGTGTGTCTGTTTAATATAATTCTTGATTATTATTATCATTGTCATTACCATCCTCGTTACTATCATCATTTTAATAATTTGTCATCATTATCATTTCCATTATGCTTACCATCTTGATCATTCTCTGCATTATCATTGCTATTACAATTATTACTATTATTGTTTTCATTACTTTCCCTTTTGCCTTTTTTTTTTTTTTTTTTTTTTTTTTTTTTTTTTTTTTTTTTTTTTTTTTTTTTTTTTTTTTTTTTTTTTTTTTTGCCTTCTGCCTTTTGCCTGTGTTGCCATCATTGTTATGATTATTGTCATGATTATAATTATCATCATTATTATCATTAAAGTTTCTCTTGTCACTACAATTATCATTAGTATTACTATTAGCATTAACGTTATTGTTACTCTCCTTGTTATCATATGTAATATAATGATAATGATAACATTGATAATGATGACAACAATAATAATGATACTAATAATAATACTTGTATTGGTGATGATGCTGATAATAATAATGATGGTAATAATAATAATGATAATAATAATAATAATAGTAATAAAAATGATAATAATAATAATAATAATAATAATAATAATAATAATAATAATGATAATAATGATGATGATGATAATAGTAGTAGTAGTAGTAATGATAATAATAATAATAATAATAATAATAATAATAATAATAGCAATAATGATGATAACAATAATAATAATAATGATGATAAGGATTATAATACTTTTACTAATTATTCTTGTAATGATAGCAATAATGATAATAATGATGATAACAATAATGATGATAGTAATAATAATGATGATGATAACAATGATATGATAATAGATATCATTGTATTCGTTATATATATCATCATCATAACTATTATCATTATCATTATTAATAGCAGTACTGTCATCAATGTTATAGTTACTATTATCATTATTATCATTATCATTATTATCTTTAGCATGATTTGTATCATTATTATCAGTACTATCATTATCGTTTGTATTACTATTATTATCATTATTACCATGATCATCATTATGTCTATTATCATTATCATGGTCACTATTATTATTTTATTAGTAGAATTGCTGTAACCATCATCATTATTGTTACTGTAATGAATGTTATCATTATCATCCTACTTTTTATTATTATCATATCATCATTATTTTTATGATCATAGTGAATATTATTTTTACTGTTATTGATATCCTTATCATTATTATAATTTTCAACATTATTATTATCATTTTTTTTATTTATATAACTATTATTGTCATCATCATCGTTACCACTAACATAATTACCAGGATTATCATTATCAGTATAATCACCCGGATTCATATTATCCTTTTCAATGTTACTAATCATCATCATTAGTATAATCGTTATCGTTATTTATTATTTCCATTATCATTATCACTACAGTGTTTATCTTTCTGTTATCAGTCCACATTTGGCTGACCTGTTATTTCTTGTCATTTGACCTCTCTGCATCAGGGCATCGTATTCACGATATTGCAATTACGTCGGTTGTGTTGATTTGGCTTCCATTTCATCTCCCTCTTGCGACAGCTCATCACTTTCCTGACGTTATCCATATTGTTGCAATTGGATATATCTGTAGCTGCTCTTATGATAAAATCGTTCCAGGTATATCATTTTACTGGTGATTATCCCAAATACAATCTAATTTGTATTAAAGAGGGATGACAGTAAAGAAATAGAAATAGATAAATGAAACTATATATATGTATCCATATATACTTATATATATATATATATATATATATATATATATATATATATATATATATATATATAGAGAGAGAGAGAGAGAGAGAGAGAGAGAGAGAGAGAGAGAGAGAGAGAGAGAGAGAGAGTGAGAGAGAGAGAGAGATGAATAGATAGATAGATATCAAAAAGGAAAATCCATACCTCGCCGGATTACGATAATAAAAAGTATATATCAAAAAGGAAGAATGATACTTGCCGGATTCCTAACACGCACTAATATTCCAAAGGAGATCTGTGACCCACCTCTGGCTTCCCGAACCTCGAGGACTGATTTCCCCCCCAGTGAACCCGAAGGACAAGTCGAAAGAGGAAAATGTATTTTTGACTCTGAGGTAATTGATGCGTCGCACAATTCACTCAGCCACGAGAGATTCTAGGATGCAATGACCCGAGGAGATGCAGTCAGTCCGCAGCCATAACAGATCTCGCTCTTGCATCTTCCGGATGCCTATTGGCTGAG
>BOPN01004154.1:0-22500 GCA_017312705.2 Penaeus japonicus | reverse complement strand
CTCTTGCGTCTTCCCAGCTGCAAAATGCAAATTCGGGCATACATTTATCCATGTCCTCGTATAATCAGGTGCAACGGCCATGGAGTAACATACTTCAGTGTGTTGCAAGCTTGTTTCCGGCATCCTCCTCACATCTTTTCTTGTTTAAGTTTCCCCCTTTTTGTTCTCTCATATTTCCACATTGTCTTTCTCTCCTTCTCTGTTGTTGTTTTATTTCTCCCGCTTTTTTTCACGTAAGAATTCATAGCTTCAATCGCCCTCACAAAAGTCATGAGCGTTATAGTTCTCCCTTTTTCAGACTTCCGTTAACATTGACTTCCAAAAACGAGTTTTACCCTAAACCATTTTCCTTCTTTCGTTTTCGTTTTGCAGTTAGTCCATGTTGGTCCCATTTACTCGCTGAGGATACGTCTTGTCCAAGGTCGCTGAACCCTTTTATCCGCATTTTGATTTTTCTCCTTCTGGTGAATTGATAAACGAAGTAAAGTTGAGAGTAAACACACGCACAACACCGAACAAAACAATAAAAATACTAACTAAACTAAGACGCTCCTCATTTTGCACACCACACACGACCCTCGGCTAACCTTTTCATATCCGCGAGTGGCTTTAGTCTCATGCCTTCGGAACTTCCCCCTACTGTTGGGAAACCGCATTCCTTCCTCGTGGAATTCCGTTTGTCTGTGGACGACCACATAAATCCACACAGCCGAATCCTATTTTGCTATTTATTTGCCTTTACCGCAACTTCCTTTTTACTCGTTACTGCTGGTATGCACTGTATCGATGGGTTGTCTTTAGAAATCCAATTTCCACCGTGCTACTTCTTCGTCTATTCCAGTTAATATGCAGATCTGCTCCGTGCAACTGTTTGCAAAATGAGCCATGCGAAGAAATAGTTTTATCTTTGTCGGTTGTTGCACAAGTATGTTTAACGTAGATTGTATAGCTAGATTTAATTGAAAATTAATTTCTGACACCTTTGTAACGCCGATAGTTTGAATCTATCTGGAGATTACATTGTCAATGAGTAATTGGAAGAACAATGCTATATCAATTATTTTAAAAGAAAATAGATAGATAGATAGTGAAATGCTACCGCAAAATTTTAATCAAGATTTCTTCCTCTGCATCTGAGCATGCCAAGTAATTATAATCTAATGATTCCCCTGAGCTATCTTTGCCAGCATTACACGCCAGCATTACACGCCAGCATTACACGCCAGCATTACACAACTCGATGCACCTAAATACAAGGTAATGTGCTGTGCATTAGGAAAATCCCCTTTACTGCAAGGAAAAATCATTACTCTTGTGTATGTGGTTCATAAAACTACTTTCATTTTCATATAGAATTTTAAAAGTAATGGAATACTAAATTCAGTAATCATACTAAGGAATATTCGTGCATGTATGTACCCTTATATATATTACCGAAGAAGGAAAACAAGGCAGAGGCACGCGCCTCCGCATCCCTCCGGCGCCATTCCGGAAGTTCAGATTTTTCACCGCGTCTGACGGCGAATTGATGAGCCTCAGCAGTCTTAATTATTAATATTTTTTGCTGTCATCACAGCTACATCAGTTGCTGATATTTGGCAAGAACTCAAGCTCACCAGTAAGGCTATCGATACAACTAAATTAAATTCAGAGTTTTAAAATGTAAAGAAAATAAACAAGAATGTATAATGATAAGTGAATGTGTGTGTGTGTGTGTGTGTGTGTGTGTGTGTGTGTGTGTGTGTGTGTGTGTGTGTGTGTGTGTGCGCGCGCGCATATTTATGTATATAGATATATGTACAGTATATATTTAGTAGATATACAATACCTATACATACATACATACATACAGTGTCTGTATAACAGATTTTACATAACATGATATGCATCTATATTATAATCATGGGTACATAATTTTATTCGATCAACTCCTGTATCTAAATTATAACCACTTCTACAGCCTTCTATCTATCCTTTCTGTACTGTACTTGGATATCTCCAACCACCCCTACTACTAACTCACTCACACACTAACTCACCCATTCTCTCTGTTGCCTCGCTCTAAGACGGAACAATCTTTCCCTTTCTTACAGCATTGTGCACATCAGAACGTTATGCAAGTCTCATTATCCTATTATCTAATCTTATCTAATCATGATGCAACGGGAAGGATATCAAAAGGGAGGAAATCGCTGACCGCTGAGATTGGCAAAAAGTTTGTGCGTGTGTGTTTGTGTTTGTTTGTGCGAGATACCCAGATGTGGCAACACGTTACTCTCCCCTCAACGTTCAGCTATAAACATAAAAGCATTTCTGTTGCTGCCAGAAACATCTGGAGACCTGAAAAAAAAGTTTCTGGGTGATGTTGTTGCTCTAATCCTCTGTTGTGTCTTGCAATGCATGCCCTTTTTACAATAACATTTAGTCTACACTATATACCAAGTTTAATTAGAGTCGTAGCAATATTTTTTGTTATTTACTTTAAATTGGTAATAATAACAATAACAGTAGTAGCTAGTGACCTGCAGAGTTTCCCTTCTACTGCATTCCGTGGTTGTGTTTCTACCTTCACCTACCGCCTCTCTCTAAAATACTCAACTGCTCGTTACGGCCACCTTGAATTACTATTATTATGTCGTTTTATATGCTAGTAGTGGTAAAAGGTCAATATTCAAGAAAATTATGACAGTAACGGATTTTGACATATAACAGTCCTTATACTGTCACCCCTTGATTCAGATCGATGAAGGAAAGGGCTGAGAACAGAAGAAGGGAACAGTAGAACACAAGAACAGGTCAAGAGATGGACCTGAACATGATGATGCGACAGTGCCACATATACAGTATTCTTACATATGCGAGGAATGATATATTTTAAAGCAATATTGCGCTTCGCCTATGGTTAGCCATCAAACAAACATCCTACTAGTTTCTGGTGACATTGTGCCCCTTATCCCATAACGAATCACCATCTTGAGGCACTCTTCTCAGCGACACAAAGAGTCTGAGAGGGTGGGTGGGGGGACAAGGAGGTTATGAGAGAGAGGGAATGAGACAGAGACAGAGTGAGGATGATGAGAGAGAGAGAGAAAGAAAGAAGGGGTGGGACAGAAAAGATGAGAGAGAGAGAGTGTGTGTGAGAGACAGGGGAGGGTAACTATCAACTGGGATTGTGTCTATGTGAGAGAGAGAGAGAGAGAGAGAGAGAGAGGCTCTTCTCTCCAAATGACACAAAACGAGAGTAACAAATCGGGCGAAGTAATAGTTCAAAGGATTTTCGAAGAATCTTCTTGTACATCTCCTTCGTCCTCTTCAGTTTCAATACGGTAACAATAAATCGCAGAATAGACGACTTTTTCAATAACATCAGACTGAAAAAGTTTTCATAAAGGAAGAATGGAATTTGATATGCGTTCTAGTTCAGGTACCAATAAAAAGAAAATGTATGAGAGGGAAATAGGGATAAGTATAATATATTCAGGACAAAGGAATTGAGTATGTACCTGTGTCTTTCATACACACACACACATACATACACACATCTATACACATACGCACATACAGTGTGCGTGTGCGCGTTCGTGTGTGTAGTTTCATTGCATATTCTTAAATAGATTTGCGTGACTTCTCGTGAATTCGAAGTTAAATTAAAATGATAATCAGAATAAAGGACTGTGTCGAAGTCATGGGCTGAGCATTTTATTGCCTCTCGCGGTAATTATAGATCAAATTAGCGTGATTCTTATTCTTTAGTAATACCATCCGTACATCACTAATTTCACTGTTTAAAGTAGTGCTATTGGACACAGAGGGGGGAAGAGAGATATATAGAGGAAAAGACACACACACAAAGAGAGAGAGTGTGTATGTGTGGGTGTGAGTGTGGATTGGTGTATTAGTGAGTGAAAACGAGAGAGAGATTATCTTTTCAGTTTATTACGCCCATAGGCGACAGTAACATTCCTGTGCATAGAATGGAGAGAGAGAGAGAGAGAGATTATATTTTCAATTTATTACGCCCATAGGCGGCAGTAACATTCATGTGCATAGAATGGAGAGAGAGAGAGAGAGACAGAGAGACAGAGAGACAGACACGGAGAAAGAGATCCATACAGAGAGAGAGAAAAAAAAAGAGAGAGAGAGAAACAGAGAGACAGAGAAAGAGAGAGAAAAAAGAGAGACAAAGAGAGAGAGAAACGGAGAGACAGAGAGAGAGAGAGTAACAAAGAGACAATGAGAGAGAGAGAGCGTAACAGAGAAACAGAGAGAGAGTAAGAGAGAAACAGAGGCGAAAAAAATAGAGAGAGAGGAGACAGAGAGAGAAAGAAGAGCGAAGAGAATACAAAAGAAATACACCAGCGACGGGCCTGAGTCATATAATTAGGTGTCAAAAAAGATTTATCTCTGAATATTCGTTTTCCAGATCCACGGATTGGGAGTGGGATGCTGTGGGCTCTCCAAGTGAGTCTGTGATGTGCCGTGCGATTAGGGATTTCTTGTGTATAGCCCCTCCTCCTCCTCTGTATATATCGTTTCGACAGTTACAGGAATCATATTTTGAGGAATGTGTGAGTTGAGAATAATGATTCAATTTAGATATATGCAATGTATATATTTGTGTATGCGTGCATACACATAACTTTGTATATCCATCTTAATCTATCTAATTAACCTAGTTGCCTATCTATGTGTCTATATCTATGCCACGCACACGGAAACACACACACACACACACACACACACACACACACACACACACACACACACACACACACATATATATATATATATATATATATATATATATATATATATATATATATATATATATATATATGTATATATATATATATATATATATAGTTTCGATGTCAAGGCCCTATTCACCAATGTTCCCACGGATGGTGCGATACAAGCAGCAGAAAGAGTCGTCAACACCATGGATGATGAGTCACTTCCTCTACCCAAGCGTGACTTTATACGAGTCGTGAAGCTGTGCGTGAATTTCGGGTCCTTCGAGTTTGCAGGAGAATACCGACAAACCAGTGGTCTAGCTATGGGTTCCCAATTAAACGCCGTTTTGGCCTGCCTCTTCATGGAAACTCTGGAAGAAGACCACTACAGAGACATAACTGGCAGGCACTCAACATGGCTACGCTACGTAGATGATGTCCTGGTTGTCGTCCCAAGGAAGACATGCTTACGCCAAACGCTGATGCTGCTAAACGCCGTCCACGACAAAATTCAATTTACCGTAGAGGAAGAAGAATGTCAGAAGCTACCCTTCCTAGACACTCTGATCCATTGTGACGACGACGGCCTGCGTTTATCTGTTTATAAAAAGCCGACAAATAAAGATGATTATATCCATTACTACTCCGCCCATAGCATTAACACAAAGTCAGGGGTAGTCATACGTTTCTTCCTAAGGGCATTAAGGATTTGTAGCCCTGAATTCTTAGAGGATGAAATTAAATACATAATAGATTCCTTTGCAAAACACCAATACCCAAGAGGTTTCTTGCTAAACCTCAGAAAGAAAGCGGAGAACATCGTAACCAGAGCAAAACGCGATCGTGCAGCACCCTCAGGTTTCTTGGTACTGCCTCAGTGTAATATCTCCGAGACTATCAGCAGGTACTTAGGTACCACCGTGAACATAGCAAACACGTCCGGTGTAAAGATAGGAGATTTGGTAAGACACAAGAAACCGCTCACAAGCAACCCCGACAGTGCCGTTTACTGTATTCCCTGCAGTACATGTGAAAAAGCGTATTACGGCGAAACAGGACGTGGTTCCGACACCAGGATGAGCGAGAATCGAGCAGACATCCGTCACCACAGGACTTCCAACGCCATGGTGGCACACGTAGATGAGGCGGGATATCTACCAAATTGGAAGGAAGCAAAAATCGTCAGGATTGCAAAAGCAAAGACGCAAAGTTATGGAAGCTGCATACATCGCGACAAAAGAAAACATGAACACCGTGTCGGGAAGATTTAAACTATCCAAGGTCGCGGCAGCATCAATTATGCGGATAACTACATACAGGTCAGGAGAGTCAGGTGAACCTTCGGCTCTCATTTGATATATATATTCGTTCTGTGTTTTCACTTGTTATGTATTTTTGAGAAAGACCTCTGTCGAAACGCGTCAAATACATCTCTTGCGTGTTTAGATATTCAGTCTCATTCATACCTTTCTTCTGCATATATATATATATATATATATACATACATATACATATATGTATGTATGTATGTATTTGTATGCATACAGTTGTGTGTGTGTGTGTGTGTCTATGTGTGTTTATATTTATGCATATATGCGTGTACGTGTGTATGTGTATGTATACACCTGTGGATAGATTGACATATTATATGTGTATGACACTTGAAATGTGAAATGTGATATATGAGTGATATTAAAAAAACACCTCTGTCTCTGACTAGCCCTGCAACATGAGCTAACTAGCACATCTCTTCTTTATAAACTTACTACACGTGCCATAAGACTTGTCATTAAATTAGCCGAGCAATCATGCCATTGCCAAGTTCCAATTTTATATAGAAAGTTTTTTTTTCGAAAATCCCTTTCACAGAACATATCCTACTGGCTTCCGTGTTAGTGTTCACAATTACTATATATTATATTAATTAATAGTAATAGTATAGTAATTATATTACTATAATTACTATAATGAACCAGTCCCTGATTGGCTGCAATTCCTCTCCCTCCATGACCACAATCGAACGGATTTCATCAGACTGCAAATTCAAAGGATCAGTATAAACTCTTTATCATTATTTTCTTATTATTAGAGGAACAAAATGTAGTTGAAGGTCAAGTTAAAGACATCCAGTAAATTAGACGCATTTTCTAATATAAGCATGACGTTAATTTAGACACCTCGGACCAAAGTAATGGAAAAAGACCACATTTCAATTGAACTTTTGCAAGATTTACTTTTGGAAAGTTACTGAATTCAGAAAGTCAAAATGACGGAGACATTTCGGATATGGTCACACTGTTATTGTAGTAGTAGTAGCTGTTAGATATATGTTGGATATATATTTATTATCATCATCATCATCGTACTCATCATTATCATTATCTTTATCATCTTCATTATCATTATCATTATCATTATCATTATCATTATCATCATCATCATCATCGTCGTCGTCGTCGTAATCAGCATCGTAATCATCATCGTCATCATCATCATCATCATCATTATCATTATCATCATCTTCATCATCATCGTCATCATCATCGACATTCTCATCAACATCATCATTATTATTATCATCATCATTGTTATTATCATTATCATTGTTATCATTATGTTTATCATTATTATAGGATCATTATTATCATAATTATTATCATTACAATTGTTGGTATTATCGTTATGATTAATATCATTATCATTTTCATTATCGTTGTTATGACCATTTTATCATTATCATCATTATTGCCATCATCATTATCATCATTATAATTATTGGTATTATCATTATAATCATTATCATTATCGTTATCATAATAATTATCATTATCATGATCATCATTATCATCACTATTATCATCATCGTTATAATCACCATTATCATTATAGTGATTATCATTATCAACATTGTCAGCATTATTATCAATATTATCATTATCATCATTGATATTGGCATTATCCTTTTTATCATTATCATTGTTGTCTTTATTATTGCTTTTACTATTATCATCATTATTATACTGTCATAATTGTTATGATCGCCGACATCATTATTATCATTATCACTATTATAACTATAATTAGTATCATCGTTAATATAATAATCAATATTATCATTATTATGATCGTTTTTATCATCATTATTATTATTATTTTTACTATCAATATTATCGCTATTATCAGTATTGTTATTGTCCTTACTACTCAAATCATTAGCATCATTAACATTACATAATGATAATGTATTAATAATGATAATGTATTAATTTTACCGAGTAAAAAAAACAAAAAAACATGAGTGTACACGGTCCTAAATACTTGTCTACATTCCAATGAAAGTTATATTTACTAATTACAGAAGAAGGATTAAACATCGATTCAGAGTTTCTAGTCATATTTACCGCCTGCATTTAAAATGGATGATCATAATAATGAGCATCTGAGGAGCAAGACTTGCTCTATGCTACGTAAGAGGCTGGATCAAGAGGAGGAAAATTCAGACACATTTGGGAATATAGCCTCTTACAGAATATTTATACACAATGATTAAACGTCATTATCTTGATATGGAAATGCTAAAGAGATAAGGTATGAGAATCATCCCGTAATATGGGTTTTTACTGTCAGCTGTTCGATTTTTTTTTTTTTTTTTTTTTTTTTTTTTTTTTTTGGTGGGGTAACATACACAAGTGGGTTTATTTCACTGCTTTGATTCCCAGTATGATATATCTATTAATGAATGATAAGTGATAAGTGATAAGTTTTCTTTCTCTTATAACTTATACAATCTATATTCATGATTTCGAATTCACTTTACCTTTACTTTTTTCGCATTACAAACATCAGTCAATCCACAAGTTAACGTTTGAAATGCTTACTTTCCCGCCTTATACTGCTCAATGAAGTAAATAAGAACTTAGCCCATGCCAGCTTGTGTTGGTTGGTCGGTTGTATAACGTTACATTCAAAATGAACTTCGTCTTCGTCTCACAAACCAGCCAATAAAATTAGTATGTATTATTCAAACACAACTGTATTACATTGTCCGATTCAAGTTTTACTGTCCGTGAAATATCTAAATTATCTAAAAAAAAAGGAAAATGCATATCACCAAGCATCTCTTCCGGTACTTACAAGACAAATGCCGTCAACATATTTTCTATAAGTTATATTGTAGTACTTACACTTGTTATTACATACATTGGATTAGATTAGATTTTTGGATTAGATCTTTATTTACCACCCTGGCTAACTGCACAGGCATGGGCAAGCTTTGATACATTTATGTAGTCATGACATTGTTGCTAACATTGTATTACAAATTAAGGTAATAACATGATTATATTCTATAGTATATCAACGTGAATAGACATTTGATAAATGTTATAATAGGGTATCATATACCGAATTTCGGATATAGCATAATTACATCTTCTAGTACAGTTGTACATACATTGAGTAGTGAAATGTGGCAAGGAGACACCGTAGATTTAGGGGTTCTCCGTAATCGATTGGAGGATGAGAAGTAAATATATTTGAACACACTTATTGAAAAATCCTTGTTATTCTATGTAGTATTCTTTCGTACGAGAATAATAGGTAGATAGCTACCGAAAGAGAGAGAGAGGATGAGAAGTAAATATATTTGAACACACTTGTTGAATAATAATTGAGAGAGAGAGAGAGAGAGAGAGAGAGAGAGAGAGAGAGAGAGAGAGAGAGAGAGAGAGAGAGAGAGAGAGAGAGAGAGAGAGAGAGAGAGAGAGTGAGAGAGAGAGAGAGAGAAAGAAAGAGAGAGAGAGAGAGAATAAACTCTTCCTTAGGCAAGAAAAATCACAGGCAAATTATTTACTTTATTGTGCTTGCAAAATATACTGTACATTATTTGGCTTCACTAACTAAGATTTAAATAATCTAAAATATACAATGCAATGAGATACATAAAAAATAAAATAAAGAAGCTAGCATACTCGGGGACAAAAATATCTGTATTTCTTTTGATAATAAAATCCATGAAGTGGCAACGTTGCTGTAGTAGTACAGAATATTTATGAATGAATGGTGTTCTACATGTTTATGGATACTGCATTCTAATAGCTTATTTATTTGTTGTTATTTTCATTATTCTATTCAAATTGTTAAAGTGAAACAAATTGATATATAACCAAAATGACCATTTTTTAAAATCATTACAATGTCTGTTCTTAAGAGTAGTATTTGTCATAATTAGGGAGCTAAATACAGCAAATCTTTAATCAACAAATGTTAAACTAAATGCCAATAGAAAAAAAATATCAATACAATCTGCATCACATATATATATATATATATATATATATATATATATATATATATATATATATATATATATATATATATATATATATATATATATATATGTATATATATGTATATATGTATATATATATATATATATATATATATATATATATATATATATATATATATATATATATATATATATGCATATATACATATATACATATATACATATATATATATATATATATATACATATATACATATATATACATATATATATATATATACATATATATATATATATACATATATATATATATATATATATATATATATATATATATATATATATATATATATATATATATATATATGTATATGTATATATATATATATATATATATATATATATATATATATATATATATATATATATATATATATATATATATATATATATATATATATATATATATATATATATATATATATATATATATATATATATATATATATATATATATATATATATATATATATATATATATATATATATATATATATATATATATATATATATTATATATATATATATATATATATATATATATATATATATATATATATATATGCATATATATATATATATATATATATATATATATATATATATATATATATATATATATATATATATATATATATATATATATGTATATATATATATATATATATATATATATATATATATATATATATATATATATATATATATATATATATGTATATATATATATATATATATATATATATATATATATATATATATATATATATATATATATATATATATATATATATATATATATATATATATATATATATATATATATATATATATATATATATATGCATATATATATATATATATATATATATATATATATATATATATATATATATATATATATATATATATATATATATATATATATATATATATATATATATATATATATATATATATGTATATATATATATATATATATATATATATATATATATATATATATATATATATATATATATATATATATATATATATGTATATATATGTATACATATGTATATATATGTATGTATATATATATATATATATATATATATATATATATATATATATATATATATATATATATATATATATATATGTATGTATATATATATATATATATATATATATATATATATATATATATATATATATAAATATATATATATATATATATATATATATAAATATATATATATATATATATATATATATATATATATATATATATATATATATATATATATATATATATATGTATATATATGTATGTATATATATATATATATATATATATATATATATATATATATATATATATATATATATAAATATATATATATATATATATATATATATATTATATATATATATATATATATATATATATATATATATATATATATATATATATATATATATATATATACATGTATATGTATATGTATATGTATATGAATATATATATATATATATATATATATATATATATATATATATATATATATATATATATATATATATATATATATATATATGTATATATATATGTATATATATATATATATATATGTATATATATGTATATATATGTATATATATGTATATTTTATATATATATATATATATATATATATATATATATATATATATATATATATATATATATATATATATATATATATATATATAAATATATGTATATAGTTTCCAGACTTTAAGCTTGTTGCTCCTATGGTTATCATATATGCCCCGTACATATGGGAAGGAACTCATTTCTGCAACTGTACTAACAAACCTTCATGACTTAACAGTACTCTTGAACAAAATACTAAATATCCTAATTAAATACTCAAATTAAAGTCATCTGAAGTACATGACAAAATATTTCCTGTTATCCTCGACAATGAATTCTTATCATGAGCATCACCAGACTAGTCATGCAAAGGATACCAGTAATGTTCTTAAAATAGGTGCATGGCTGCCATACACATCTTTTTTACACCATCATATAATTTCCAGCTTGCAAGTTATGTGAGAAACAGGTATTCTGTGCAACTTGACTAATTATCCTTTAACCTTCAGACATCAAGTTTACACTCGGTACATACACGTATACCTGCTTCTCCGGAATAAAACACCATCTAAATTTTTAAATCCTCATTAAAAGCATTGCTTGCTTTTGTGTCAAAACACATCAAAATGAAACCAAAATGCAAATGATATGAACATTTTATCTATTAAAAGAATATGAACGCAAAGTTGCATCTGTTGACACTTCAGTGCCATGACTAGAAGGGGACTTGCATTATCACACATACTTATTTATCATTAGTTTGCAATGCAGCTAGAAAGCAAAACTAGTTCCTCACATTAAGAAAATATTAAAGAGATGTTAGCAAAAGTAACATCAAGGATTATAACAAAATAAATGAATAGTCATTCTTATCATCATAGAAGAAAAAAAAAAAAATAATAAAAATGATAATGCTTATACTAATAATAATGATGATAGTAATGATAATAATAATATTCATAATAATTATAATAATAATAATAATAATAATAATAATAATAATAATATGATAATGATAACGATAATAATTATAATAATAATAATAATAATAATAATAATAATAATAATAATAATAATAATAATAATAATAATAATAATAACAATAATAATAATAATAATAATAATAATAATAATAATAGAAAAAAATATCATAACAATAATAGTAATAATACTAATACCAATAACAATAATGACAATAAAAAGGATCAAGATCATTATAAAACTAAAAATAATAATAATAAAAAAATAAAAAATAAAAAATAAAAAATAAAATAATAATAATAATGATGATAATAATGATAAAAATAATAATGATAATAATAATAGTAATGATAATAATTACAATAATAATCATTATAATAATAACAATAATAATAATAATAATAATAATAATAATAATAATATTAATAATAATCATAATAATAATAACAATAGAAAAAAATATTATACTAATAACAGTAATAGTAATAATAATAACAATAATAATAATAGCAACAATAATGAAAATAATAATAATAATAATAATAATAATAATAATAATAATAATAACAACAATAATAACAATATTAACCCTTTCCCGACGGGGCACTCGCTACGCGAAGACCCCTATGCCGGGCAATTGCAATATTGCATTGTAATCGTCACACTGGCATGACGCCCCGGCATCGGGAGTTTGGCTGTGTCACACAAGTGTGACGCACCGTCATCATAGGGTTAATAATAGAAAAAAATAATAATAGCAATAATAATGCTAATAATAACAAACACAAAAATATTAATAATAATAATAACAATAATAACAATAATAATAATAATAATGATGATAATAATAAAAATTATAATAATAATAACAAATACAAAATAATAGTAGAAGTAGTAGTAGTAGTAGTAGTAGTAGTAGTAGTAGTAGTAGTAGTAGTAGTAGTAGTAGTAGTAGTAGTAGTAGTAGTAGTAGTAGTAGTAGTAGTAGTAGTAGTAGTAGTAGTAATAATAATAATAATAATAATAATAATAATAATAATAATAATAATAATAATAATAATAATAATAATAACAATAACAATAATAATAATAATAATAATAATAATAATAATAATAATAATAATAATAATAATAATAATAATAATAATAATAATAATAATAATAATAATAATAATAACAATAATAATAATAATAATATTAACCCTTTCCCGACGGGGCACTCGCTACGCGAAAACCCCTATGCCGGGCGATTGCAATATTGCATTGAAATCATCACACTGGCATGACGCCCCGGCATCTGGAGTTTGGCTGTGTTACACGAGTGTGACACACCGTCATCATAGGGTTAATAGCAATAATAAAAATAATAATAATGACCATAATACTGATAATAATAATAATGTAAGCAATAATAATAAAAGTAATAATAATAATAATAATAATTTCCTACATAAACATCACACTTGTTGGACATCTAAAATACATTCTTAACATTAAAACAAGGCTTACAGATGAACAAGCATAGCAGAGCTGATTTACAGACCTATCTCGTAGGACACTTGGACGGAAAATGTAAATAGGAGACCCTGCATGCGAACGGACGGAATAGATTATTCCCACTTTCACCTCGGGAGAAAGAGGACTATCTAGTTAACCTTTTAAAATCCTCTGTTCTTTGGCTTAGTGTACTGTATGACTAGATTACAGAAAGGCTATTACATGAGCTTTTCCTGAATTGCACATTAGACTATGGGAATATACACGAGAGATGTATCATCTTCCCATTTACTGGCATCTTCTCATTTACTGTATGATTGGAATGTTACATATATGTTATCTTTGGAATGACTACAGCTTTGGTATGAGTATTTGTGATATAATGTCACTATAGACAATAGTGAGGGAGAAAGAATATACACATCAATAAACATGTACACACATACATACACACATGCACATACACATACGCATGCATGCACACAAAATAAACAAGATACACTAATTACCTTGTCTATTTCTGCACTACCTAGTCTCATCTTTACCTACTTAAGTGATTCCAATTGTGGTAAATGTATAAACTGGTTGAGTACTTTTCACAAATACAAAACATAACTGATATAACAATTTGTTTGCATCAAAAAACGGATCTTAATCATCTACTTTACTTACCCTAAAACTCTGGAAAAGATATAACTGATTTCAATGAAGTATTAACAAACTTTAAATCACCATATGTCATCTATGTCTCCTGTTGCAAAAATATCAGCAGGACTTTCTATCAAGTTCTCCTTTGTTGTCTCCTTCTTAAGAGCTTCGATGCTTCCGTTGTAAGGAGCTTCAGAATAATCCTCTACTAGTTTCTCTGTTGTAGGAGATGCTTCCTCATCTTCGTTTTTCTCCCCGTCAGGGTATTCCTCTTCCTCATCATTCTTCTCTTCCTCGGGGGATTCCTCTTCATTTTCCTCGACGTTCTGTTCTTCAGTGGGATCCCCTTCGCTGTTTTGCTCCTCGGAGAATGTCGAGGTGTTTATAGGACTCTCTCTGTCTTGAATATTTCCATTGAATGTGGAGTTAGTTGACATTTCCTCCGCCATGTTAACAGATTCTGGTAAATGCAATAAATGGATGAATATACTTATCTATAGTCATATTTTTCACTACATCTTTATCTATTTCCTTTTTTTTTTTTTTTTTCTTTTCTTTCATTACAGCTAAATATATATGTTTTACCCTATTCAATTCAACAAATCATTCAATTATGTCAGTGGAATTAAAGATAAAATATCATACAGATTGTAATACCAGAAGTATGACAAACATAATCAACCTTATCCAAAAGTGCTATTTAAACAAAATATTTGTTTTCAAAAATTATCACATTCTAGACTTGAAGACACAAATGTTATTTTCCATAAAATAACATTAGTTATACTTACATATTTCTATATAATTAACAACATACATATAACAAACAGCAAGAACGATTTGTCTCTATAAAACTATTCCCAGTCCACCTAGCACTGGGATTGGCAACCTTACATCTGTAAAGAGCAAGTTTCTCCAAACTTGTCAGAAAAGCAGTGCTTCTATATAAGCAGTGACATTTTAATAATAATAATAATAATGATAGTAATAATTACAGCTGTCATAAGATAAACTATTATATCTATGAAGCCACTCCTTTAACTTAATATAATACTACTTATAGGAGGACTTAGCAGAGGCCTGGCAACTTGCACTGTAGTGCTGTGGCTATCTATGTCAGTATTTTAGCTGTTATATATGTCAGTATTTTTGCTGTTATTCTTAATGAGAATTTGGACATTTTGTAAGTAAAGGGCAGGAGTAGCTGATTGCTGAGTTAGCACATATTACAATGCGCAAGACTTACCATAAAAGTAAACAAATATTGTACACTTACAGGTGCATATAAATATCCTCAAAATAGACCATCTTTTACCAAAATAAAAGCACATTGTAGCAAATATAACAATGTATAATGGTGTAATGGGTAACAAAATAATGAATAAACATTCAACTAAACCTAATTTTTTTGGTCAAGAGCCTTTGTTCTTCAACCTAGAAAGAACTCTAACTGACCTCCATCTCCTGGGCTTCGCTGAGGTGTCTTGCGTGCAGACATGAGCCGAGCCGATCTGATTCTGGCCGATCTAGCGCGATCCTCCCCTAGCCTACTACCCAAGGGAATGTCTGTTTGGTCATCATCTTGCTTTTGCTGCACAAGTTTTCCTACTGCTTTGGAGTCCACAAAGTCCTCCTCATCATCTGAGTTTATCACTTTGTGGGTATCTGTACAATATAAACAATACCTTTCAACAACTGAGGATTTTGTCAGATATGTGCAAGCCATTTAAGTAAATACTCTAGATGTTGTAATACAATTTAAACATTATGTGTCCAATATAGGGGCATGCTGCTATAAAAAAAAACAAAAAAATGAATAACAGTTTATCATTAAAAGGGAATCATTAAGCTTGAAAGCTAACACATTTCAATCATTACTCTTCTTTGTCTCATTTCTCCTCTGATAAAAGAGATTGTAAATGATTAGTAACTTGATATGCCCAACCTGTATTGTTGGTTGAACCAGTATTATCAATGGTGAGCTGAACTCCTCCTTTCATGATCTTATTAAGAAGCAGATCTAAATGCTTCTTGAGCTTTGATGTGTCCGAAGGCATTGTGAGCTCTGGAGCAACAGCAGCATCTCTTGATCCTTTTCCCAACACCGTTTTCAGCAAGAAGGTTACACTAGCATCAGTGGCCTCCTCCCAGCCCTGAGGCAATGACCAACAAAAAGAATTATATAAATGTGTAGGTAAATTATCACTTATAACTATTTTACAATAGTTTTAGGGGTCAAATAAGAGGAGCATCAATATAAAAGATATCCATTATATTACAAGCAAACAGACCCTATCCTGCATTTTTTTTTTTTTTTTTTTTTTTTTTTAATTCTTATCATCAATCAATTAGAACTGGTGATCTTCAAACATGAAGCACTGTACCTGATCCATAGAGGTGTGGACTATAGGGGAGATAGTAGCAGAAAGCAGGGCAAAATGCTGGTCAGACATGCTAACAGACAGGCGAACGAGCTCCAAAATCAGTCTTACTACACAGCTTAGTTGGCAACCATCTTCTTCCAAACCCTGAAAAGAAGAAAGCAATGCTTTTTGATAGTTTATTTCCTTAAACATTATAGAATATTCAAAAAGATACTGCTTAACTACTATAAGAATTTCTTCCCACTCCATTGATATCAATTGAAATGATTCATATATGATTAACCCACACAGGACGGGTGGTACAGCATGTGTACCGCGCATTCAAAAGCCCAGTTGCCGGGCGGCACAGTATTGTGCCGGCCATTCAATTGATTTAGGCCTAATAATTCGAACGCCCCGGCATTTGGACATTCAAGGCTAGAATTCCCCCGTCGGGAATGGGTTAAGAGAATGAAATATTTTAAGACAGGAAACATACACAGTGATCATATAAGCATAGAAGGTAAGCAATAATTTCTTCACCATTCAACACAAGTACATCAAAAACTATTAAGTACTTCTTGCAAATATAGATATTAGCATTTGAATATGGTATAAACAAAATCCAGGCAGAATGCCAATAAAAACTGAAGAGGTTTCTCTGCTTCCTGATTAGTATACCTTCACTGGTACTAATGCTATTGATTAAAGAGCCTTTATGATTTAGTGAAGAAAACACACACACACACACACACACACACACACACACACACACACACACACACACACACACACACACACACACACACACACACACACACACACACACACACACACACACACACACACACACACACACACACACACACACACACACACACACACACACACACACACACACACACACGCACACACACACATACATACATACATACATACATACATACATACATACCTACACACACACACACACACACACACACACACACACACACACACACACACACACACACACACACACACACACACACACACACACACACACACACACACACACACACACACACACACACACACACACACACACACACACACACACACACATGCACACACACACATAAATACATACATACATACATACATACACACATACACACACACACACACACACACACACACACACACACACACACACACACACACACACACACACACACACACACACACACACACACACACACACACACACACACACACACACACACACACACACACACACACACACACACACACACACACACACACACACACACACACACACACACACAATCACATAATCACATAATCACACAATCACACAATCACACAATCACAAAATCATACAAACACACACAAACACACAATCACACAAACACACAATCACACAAACACACACAAGCACACACACGGACACACAAGCACACAAATGACAAAAAAAAAAAAAAAATGCCTGATAAAATAGCAAAACAGGAATTCAACATTCCTATAATTGAAACTCAGATTAGATGTACTACCATTAGCAAATCTAACATGCACATCCTTACCCTAACATTATCATTGATAACATCTGTAATCTGCAAGATTTGTTTATAGGTTCCCTCCAGTAAATTATCAAGGTTTGTGAGAGGTGTTGGCGTTTTATCCTTGAACTTTGTCAACAGACGTCGCTGAACCGCACGAAACTGAGTGGCTCTCTGCACAAGTTGACCCTGTGGATTGGTAGCAAGAAAAAAATTCCATGAAAAATAAGATATGCAAAAACAGAAAGGTTTCATATATAACCTTTTCTATTTTCTTCCTTTTGATAAACTGATGCAGTAAAATCATTTCACAGCACTGCATGGCATTTATATTCAAACATGCACACTGGATGAAATATATCCTTACATCAAAAAAAAAAAAAAAAAATTTAACTATTCACATGGACATTTTCCTACAAACCTCAGCCTCTACTCTTACCATTAACTCTTCATGTTTTTTCCTGCGCAGATAATGAGCATCAATTTCAGAAAAGAGTTCATTGATGGGCAGAGACGAAGCAACACCCAGCACAAGCTCTTCTCCATCCTTCCTGGTTGAGTGACCCCAATAACTCTTCAGCCTCCTTATAACCTCACTGAGTATCACCCAAACCGAAGGCAAACTATTTTTAAGAGAAAAGAGAAAAATATTATAGGTACCTTCTAAAAAATGACATGTGTCTTTTATATCAAAACTATATTACATTTTCCTCTTCCCGCAAGTAAACTAAAAGAATAGGGAGATTCAAAAGGAAAGCACAGAAATCTGTAATCATTTGAATATGCTGAGTTTCTTACTTCCTTGTCAATAAATCTCTTGCTTTCATGCTTAATAAGATAACAGAAGCAACATGGAGGGTAATATTAGATGTCTTTTGCAAAGTCCCCTACCCACTGATGTCTGAATCATTCCTTTAGAATTTAATTAGTATATAAAGCCATGACACATACCTGTCTGACTGTAACCGATATCTGTTGGTGGTGCGTGATGAGAGTATTGTCACACTTTGGCCTCCAAAGTACTGGAGACCTAGAGCTGTTGTCACACTTCCATCTAAGCTATAATCTGAAATGAATACAAAAATTCACCTTACAATATAACTTCAAAGATATATATCTAAACAATTTATGATGTTAATTTTTTTTTTTTTTTTTTTTATATAGAAACAAGCTAATATTACTTTCTTAGAGTTAATCTACAGCTTTCCAACTTATTCCAGGCTATTTGTATTCTTTAAGAAAATTTGCTTCAAAAGAAAAAAAAAAAATCTTCAAGTAACACTAGGTCACTATTCCTAAAATCTATGCATTATATAACATAATAATTATAGTCATATGATAAAGAAAATAATTCAGAACAATATTCCATCATACCATTGCTAAACAGATTCATATATTGCATATTCTTACTATAAGAACACCTTTCAACATACAAGACAAAATATTATTTTCCACAGCAATGTGGGAAATTCTACAAACACATAGTACACAGCTACAATAAAGAGCTTTCAAACCTACCTGGAAATAATTCTGGCAGATTAACAGCTGGTTTGTTTGTTGATATAGTGATTTTGTGGTCAGCCTCTTTATTTGGAGTACTGAGCTTGGCCACCAACCTCAGAGGCAATTCCAGCTGTGGGGCATTTATTCTGACACTATATTTGGTATTCACTTCAGAAACAGATTCAATATATATCAGAGAGTTTTTTGCACTGATGTCTCAATCTTTTAACAAGACTATTGTGCTAATTTCCCTAATGAGCAGTAGTTACTTACATTTGTAGTGATAATACGAGGCGCACCAGCGTGAGTAATGTAAGATGTGACAATACCCACAGACAAGCTTGTGGGAATGTATTGATCTGCTAGGTAGAACTTCACCATTATCTGACTTGTATCACCTGTTGACATTACAAAATTCATCTTTAAAATCAAAGTAAGAAGAAAATGAAAGAAAATGCAAAATTACAAAATAAGCGGATTTTCTGAAAACTTATTCTACAAAATATATATAATATAAAATACTTTTAAAAATTGATCAATATACAATAGCCTCACATATCGTCCGCAGAACAAAAGTGTCTTGGGTGACAGCCAGCGGTTTCTCTACAGCAATATTGACTCGGACTGCATTGAGAGGTGTGTGAGCTGTGAGTCGTATCACAACAGGCACCGCTGGCACACCCCCATCAATATCCTGCACCCGTGTTGAGCCTGGCCACTTTTCCAGCTGTGTTCCTACAGTTCCTGACACAATGAGATCTCCATCCCCACGATTCATTCCCACTAACATCCCTGAAAGGATAGGAAATTCATGCATTGGAAATTCATTTCGAGATAAAAAATTACATCACCCAAAAATTCTTCTGGCAATGAAATTACAAGTCAGATCTAAACGCCATATTTCCTACAAGAATATTTTTAAATTTGTCAGTGCCTTCTCAGTTTATTAATTTGTATACATATTTCCTTTGCAACACAGACACACTGAATTTAATGGCATTATTCAGAATCTAATCATCTTCGATCTGACAATACAGAACAAAGTATGAAGATCTACATACCTGTGTCTTTCGTTGACGCCTTTATGATTTTGTGAAGCTGTGCCAACTCCTTGTCAGTCTGGTCATAGTTGATTTCCCGCGTCTCAGCAGGCGGAGCCACGAAGAGCGATGGATCAGTCCCGAGATAAGATGCCTGGAGCTGCCCAGCATCTCCGAGAAAGATGAGGGCACCTTTGATACCCTGAGAACAGGAAGTGAAATCAGAAAACGGTATAGAAATAAAATAGGAAAACCATTTCTTATAAAAGCTATTATCATATAAAAAAAATCTAATGTTTACAAATTCTTATAATAGCTTACAAGAATAAACATTCTCGTAATAACTATATACAGAGACAAACATTATAACAATAACAATAATCTTGCTAACAATGATGAAAGTAATAATGATAATGATAATAATAGTAATAGCAATGATAATAATGATAATAATAATGAAAATGATAACAATAACAAAAACAATACAAATGATATTGATGATGGTGATAGTAATTATAATAAAATAATAATAATGATATCAACGACAATAATAATAATAATAATAATAATAATAATAATAATAATAATACCAATAATAACAATTATTATTATCATTATTACCATTATTCCTATCATCATCAATATCATTATTTTTATCATTACAATCATTACTATTATCAATATCATTAGCATTAACATTACAATTATTATCATCATTATAATCATCTTTATCATCATTATTTTAATCATTATCATTATCAATCCTATTAATATTATCATCATTCTTATTATCATTAATCTTATCACTACTACTAATATTACTCTTATCATCAAAATCATTATTATTACTATTACCAATATCCTCCTTTTTAGCCATTATTATCATCATTATCCACATCGCTGAAAATACTCGAAACCAAAATATTTTCACCTTAATTTTACAAAATTTGGAAGCCACCCATGCTTTTCTACCATCTTTACAAAAAGAGGTTTCTATTGAAAATTCTACATCGTCTATTAGTCAAATTATAATTAGTTCTCGGCCTTTCTCCCGCACAATTGGGGTTTCGCCGATTGGAGAGGGAAAAAAACGTTGAATTATGCTTACGCTGTGTGTGTGTGTGTGTGTGTGTGTGTGTGTGTGTGTGTGTGTGTGTGTGTGTGTGTGTGTGTGTGTGTGTGTGTGTGTGTGTGTGTGTGTGTGT